>JAKCPB010001398.1:0-67049 GCA_021442155.1 Cymbidium sinense | reverse complement strand
ATATGTTCATTTTCTTTTACTTTTTTATCTAAGTAAAATTTAAAAAACGTCATCTAATTTCATAATTAAGATAATTACATTACCTCTTGAGAATCTAAATTGAATTCTCCATTTTGCCCATAAGACATATGTTGACCTCTTCATATGAGCAAGTACTTGATTCATTTGAATCTGGATTGGCCCATAAAGCCTTCTTCTTCTTCTTATGGTACTTTTTCTCCTTCATATTTTTCTTCTTTGATTCCAAGATTCGACAATCACCTCTTATGTGTGGCTTTTTTACAATGGTAAATGATCCCTTCACGTAGAAATTTTTTAGTTTGAAATTTATAGTTTTAGATTTTTATACCTTTGATTCTTCTTCCTTAGCAAGTTCCCAAGCCTTTTGGATAGCATGACCACCTCATCACTATCACCATCGAGCTTGAGGTGTTATGTTCATCACTATCATCAACTTGTAATGCAATGGCTTTTCCTTTCTCCTTCTCCCTTTTGAGTTATCCATCTTATCCCTTTGAGCAATAACCTTCATGTGCTATCAAAGAACCCAAAAGTGATCAAGTGGATAAGTAGATAAATCTTTAGCTTCACTAATATTTGTTACTTTAGCTTCCATTCTTTTGGAAGACATCTAAGAATCTTATAGACTAAGTCTTGATTCCTATATGTTTTCCAGAGAATGCAATGTGTTAATTATTTTCATGAATCTAGTATACATATCGAAATAGATTAGAAGGAGACATATGAAATAACTCATATTCATGAACAAGTCTATTTATGTGAGCATCTTTAACTTCACTAGTTCCTTTATAAGTTATAATGAGTTTATCCCATATTTCTTTTGTTGTACTTAACATAGAAATTTTCATGTAATCATCGGGTAATAAAGCACAATGTAAAGTATTACAAGCCCTAGCATTTAATTCATCAAGTTCTCTTTCAATCCATTCCTCAAAGGTTTTTCTACTTTAATGCCATTTACTTCTCTATGGGTGTATGATATTGATGGGTCAACATATACCACATGCGTGCATCTTGACCTCTTAAAATGTACTAATTCTATTTTTACAATAATCAAATGGTACACTATCTAAAAGTGGAGGTCTATGAGTGGATTGTCCCTCTGGTAGTGAACTCTTTGGAAAACCTTATGCCACAGTGAAAAGATCTACTCTTGGATGTTAAGCCAATTAGAGAGCCTAGGCTCTGATACCAATTGTGAGTCATTATAGAAAACTAATTTTTGATTTTATAATGACAAGATATAATTCTTAATGCAACAAAAATAAATATACAGTAAAGTAAAGAGAGACAATAGGCACACAATTTTTTGTGGTTTGGCCAAACCCAAAATTGGCCTCGTCCATGCCTAGCCACCCACGGCTAGGAATCCACTAAATGCAAAATAGCTTACAAATACTCTCCTATAATACAACACAATAATATGTACTCTCTACAAAGTACAACCCAATATAAATTTTATACACAAAAGAAATAAAAATAATAAATTTTGATAAAATAAATCTCTCACAAATATACCAAGCTATCCAATTCAAAAAAATGATCTCACAACTTATAAATGATCACTTACAACTTAAAAATTTGGCAATATAAAATGCTCACTTAATATTGATAAAAATAATAAAATAAATATCTTAAAGTGATCTTACTAAGATGTTTATTTTATTACAATTTGTAGACTAACATAAAAATGATTTCAAAATAAATTCACAATATTCTTTTGCATAATAAAAAATATATTTTAGCAAGGAATAATTTATTTTATTTTAACAAAAGATTCTTTCAATTAATGCTAATGATCACAAAATACTTAAATAAAATGAGTATATGATAGATCTAAGTAGGCTAGTAAGCTTTTAATTAAAAAGAGAGATCTAGCAAATATGAAAATAATTTCAGAATAATAATTTAATTTAAAATGCTTAAAATATACTTCTAAAATAGATTTATGAATAAATGATCTTTCAAAATAAGACTAATGAAGAAATATTTCAAGAAACCAAAAGAAATTTGTAGGAAGTTAAAAATTTCAACAAGTTGAAATAGATCCTACAAACTATCACAAGAGTTTTCACAAAAAAATGATTGAAGAAACTTTGATGTGAAAACAATGTCCAAAGACTAATCCACCAAAAGTATAAATTGGAAAGAATAAATAGATGGTGAAAATAGCATGAACAACTAAAAGGATTAAGATCAAGAAAACAAACTCAAGTAATTTGAGAAAGCTTGCTTAGTTGAAGATGTTGAAGCTTCCAAACCAAGGATTTGATCTTGCAATATTTGGAGAACACTTGGAAGAAAATCTAAGAAATTTTCTCTTAGATTTTGGAGGGATTTTGAATTTGAATGAGGAATACTTTCATGAAGAGAATGTGGGCTATTTATAGGCAAGAAATTTTGAATTATTTCAAAATATATTATTCTAACATCATGTTATCATCTAATAATTTAATATTCAATAAAAATATAATTTATATTAAATAAATATTAAATTTAAGCAAAATTCATATTCACATGGGCAAGTCAAAATAATCAAATAAAGCTCTTAATATATTCAAAGCATGTAGCATGCATTCATTATTAAAATCAACTAATGTTTGAAAAGTCATAATAAATTCAATTTTAATTAAACTGGGTCATGTGACCTATCAAATTAAAGGAGAAAATCCAAGGAATCCATTGGATGAAATCGATATAAATTCCTTGATTATAAAATGACTTTGGCTAAAATACAAAATTTCATATATTTTGTTAATTTTGAACATATGACATTTAAATATTATGATATAATTTATATATAATCATACATATGTTAGTTATCATATAACCATCAAAATTAAATTAAAATATTTAATTATATTAAGTAAATAAAATAATTACACTTAATAGTCATTATCATTTATTATTTTGACAATTCAAATGCTATATATGAAACATATAATTGAATGTTAATTAGATAGAGATTTATATAAATTAATCTCATTAAAAAAACTTGTTAAGTTGTGAGCAAATTGATTCATGCCAATGAATAAATGCATATAACCTAAAATATTATATTTTGAGCTTCACATTATCCAATTTGATCTATCTTTCATTTCTACTCTTGCAATTTCCTCAAACATATTATGATGTATTGGATATGTAATTAGCAATTGATATCTAACACATAAAACATTCATTAGAACATCAAGCATTGTTGTTATCATCAAAATTGATCGGATTGAACATGAGGCTCATTAAGCCAACACTAAAGCCAAACCTAAAACCCAAAACCCAAAACTCTAACAAATCTAAACCTAAATAAACCCAAATAAATAAGCCTAAACCTAAACCCTAACCAATGAATGAACCACAAACCCAAATAACCACAAAACCTAAATCTTAAACTAAACTAAAACCAAAACCAGGTATGAAACCATAAAAGTATTCTAAAGCATAACCACCACTGACTAAATGGATAAAACCTCTAGAGATAAAAAACTTATGAGCCTACTACCCTCAACATAAACTCTTCCTACCCTATCCTATCAAATAATATAAACTATGTCATAAAAATAATAAATACCTAAACCTAAATAATAAACCTACTAAACCTCCTAAAAAAATAAATAGTAAAATATTAAACTAAAAAATAATAATAAAATATACTAAACTAAAATCTAAACTTAAATAAACCAAAAATAAACTACATAAATAAAATAAATAAAAAAATAAATATAAACTAAATAAAATACCTAAATATCCTAAACCTAAAATAAATAAAAATAAAACCTAAACCCTAAACTAAAAAAAAAAAAATTAAAAAAATAAAAATAAAATAAACAAAATAAAATAAACAAAACCTAAACTAAAACAAACAAAATAAAATAAATAAAACTTAAACATAAACCTAAACCAAACCTAATCTAAACTAAAAATAAAATAAACCTAAACCTAATAAAAATAAATAAAATGGACTTAAATAAAACCTAAACTTAAACCTAAAAATAAAATAAAACCTAAACTAAACCTAAAATAAAAATAAAACTTAAACCTAAAAATAAAATAAAAATAAAACTAAACTAAAAATAAACCTAAACTTAAACCTAAATGTAAAATATAAACTAAAATAAAACAAACTAAAATAAATAAACCAAATAAATAAACTAAACTAAATAAAATAAAATAGATAAATTAAAATAAAATATAAAGACAAATAAACTAAATAAACATAAACTCTAATTTACATAATTTATAAAAATAAAGAAAACAAAAATAAATAAATAAAAAACCATAAACCCTAAACCCAAATTAACCCTAAACTAAAAAAATAAAAAAACCTAAACCTAAAAAAACCTAACAAACCACAAAAAAAACCTAAACCCTAAACCCTAAAAATAAACCTAAACCTAAACTAAAACCAAAAAAATAAAATAAATTAAAACTACCAAAATAAATTAAAATAAAATAAAATAAAACCTAAACTAAAACCTAAATAAAAATAAATTAAATTAAATTAAATAAAACTAGAATAAATTAAATAAATTAAAACTAAACTAAAATAAAATAAATAGAATAAAATATAAATAAAATAAAAAACTAAATGTAAAATTAAAATATAATAAACCTAAAATAAAACTAAATAAAAGTAAAATAAAAAAAATAAACCTAAAAAAAACATAAAATAAATAAATAAATAAAACCTAAACCCTAAACTAAAAAGAAAACCTACTAAAATAAATAAAATAAAAATTAAATAAACCTAAACTAAAAAAATAAATAAAACTTAAACTTAAATAAACCAAAATAAAATAAAATAAACCTAAAATATAAAGTAAATAAACTAAACTAAAATAAATAAAACCTATCTAAACCAAATAAAATAAACCTAATTAAACCTAAACTAAATAAAATAAAATTAACAAAATAAACTTAAACCTAAAATAAAAATAAAACCTAAAAATTGAAAATAAAACCTAAAACCTAAATCTAAAAAATAAAATAAAACCTAAACTAAACCTAAAATTAAAATAAAACCTAAACCTAAAAATAGTAAAAATAAAACTAAACTTAAAAATAAACCTAAAAACCTAAAAAAATAAACTAAAATAGAACCTAAACTAAAATAAATAAACCTAAAATAAATAAACTAAATGAAATAAAAATAAAAATAAACATAAATAAAAATATAAATAAACTAAATAAATTAAACTACGAAATTTAAAAAAAAACCTAACCTAAACACATAAAACCCTGCACTCTAAACCCACAAACTCAACCCTCCTCTACTAAACCCAAACCTACCCCAACCCTAGGCCTATACTAAACCCTGGGCCATAACTACTACCCTACCTGACACTAACTGACCATAAACCCTAATCTCCAAACTGATCTAACTAAAAACTCTAACTTCCTAAACCCCAGGCATAACCTAAGGCCATAAACTAGGTGACCACTAAACCCTGACCCTCCTAACTATATAAACTCCATCTAAACCCTAAAAACCTAAACCATAAACTGTAAAGATCCTATTTAACCTAACCTAACTAATACTGAGCTAAAAAATAAAATATAAATAAAAGAAAGATAAAATACTAAACTAAATAAAAATAAAACCTAAATAAGATAAAAACTAAACCTAAATAAAAATATAATAAATAAATAAAATAAAATAAAAAACTAAATGAAAACCTAAAAAATTAAAAAAATAAAGCAAAAATAAAACCTAAAATAAATAAAAAAATAAAACCTAAACTAAATAAAAAAAATGCTAAACCTAAAATAGAAATAAGATAAACCTAAACCTAAACTAAAATAAACTAAAATAAAATAAATAAAACTTAAACCTAAACCTAAAATAAACTAATCCTAAAAACCTATACTAAAAAATAAAACTTTAAAATAAACCCAAAATAAAACCTAAACCAAATCCTAAAAAATAAAATAAAAACCTAAACTAAACCTAAAAATAAAAAAATAAAACCCAAGCCTAAAAATAAAATAAAATTAAATTAAATTAAAAAATAAAAACCTAAATTGAAAGGTAAACTAAAAAAAATAAATTAAAATAAAAACTAACATCCATGCAATGTAAAGAAGCTTGATCATCCCTAAAGTAAGTATTCATCCTGAATGTAACTCTAAGATATCCTTCAAGTGGCATGCCTCCTCTTTAGTTCTGCCAGCTAAGCATATCTCAGGTCAAGTAAGGCCTTGATAAGAGATTCCCTCATCTCTTTGGATAAGAGGCTGTATATGCTTAACAGTTGGAAACTTTCTAAGTTGAGCTGACATTGTAATCAACTAGCTTAGTCCTACAAGCATATCCATGGGTGGAGCATCCTATGGAGGGACTAGGCACTAGAACTAATGACTTACTTACCCTTATCACGAGGTGCTACCTAGGAGGTAGAACTTTGCCCTAGTGTTGACTTTAGTGACTTCTTGGAATGATGAGCTTATGGAAAGTTCTACCTTCTCATTGCATACTTATAGCTTCTATTATGGGATCCTGAGTTAGTTGACTCCAAGCCTATCTCAAGAGGTTACAGATTTGAAGATTGTCTAACTCTAATTAGAAAGGAAAGGATAACTACAAGAGCTATTATTTTTATTTAGATTAAGAGCTTTCAATTGGAATAAAATCAAAAGCGACAAATAAGATAAGTAGAACCAACTTTCTTCATTAATTTCTTTTTTGGGTGGAGGTTTATGATAAATCAAGTAAAGCAGTAAGGGATTTAGTGCCCTTATCATAACAATGCTCCCAATGATAGAAGAATGGTAGCTACAACGGTGGTACTTGAACTCGGATGGTGGTTATGCTCTTGGACTATCTGGGCAAGTATGGTGGTACCTGTCAGGTTGTCCTTTGCTAGCAAACCTTCCTTGGTGTTGGTGGTTTGAGCTACTTCATGCACTGCAAGAAAAGCATCTTGATATTAGAAATGATCTTCTTAGAGGTTGTGATAGGAGATATCTAACTTCATGGTATTAAGAGGATCACAAGTATTCCTAAGGAGTACTAAACTGGATGGTTGTTCTAATAAGTATTCCTAAGGGATAACTATGGCTCCCAACTTGTAGCTATGCTCAAGTTAGTCCTTAAAAGTGATACAATCCTCTAGGACATGGCCTAATATGCGGTGGTATGGGCAATAACTAGGATCATCGCTCTTGCCCACTTCCTTTGGCCTCTTAAGCTCATGAAAAAGTTTCTTTAAGAGATTTTTAAAGATTTTCTAACTACTTGAATGAATATGGTTTATTCAATCTATTGGCAAGGCATGTAGAAAGTAGCTACTGGCGATGGATATGAATACTGGGTAGGCTGAGGTGGTGGAAATGGTCATTGTGGCAGTGGTGGCTGTATGATGGCTGAGGTGGTGGAAGAGGAGGTGGCAAAAGATTGAGCTCATAGTCTCTCATCTTGAACTTTGGTTGGGCGCCTCCACGTCCATTGACACTCCTAGCTTCTTCTCAAACACCTTCTGCAGCTTAGGCCTAGATGATTGGTAGGGATTGGGCAACTATTTGACTTCCTCTTGTAGGCTAGCTACCTTGTTGATTAATTTCTCGAATGTTTTGATGGTAAAGCCCTTAAGCATGAAGGCGACCAGACCATGGAGATTTTTGAGAAGAATCTCAATGCAATCGTTGGACAGTGGTTCGCATTTCATGTAGAAGTTGTGCCACCTGAGAATGTAATTAAAAAGGGAGTCATTGAGTTTCTGTTTCTCTACAATGAGGTTGCTTACAATCATCCTCTACTGAGCTCCAGCAAACCTCTTGATGAAGAGTTGCTCCAACTCAAAAAAAGTCTTCATCGAACCACGGACGTTATGAACAATCAACACTTGACAGATTGCTAATGAAAAAGCAGAAGAGGAGTGTGTTGCAGCCACCGATGTTGCAACAGCCGGTTCTAAAGTGTTCAATGTGTTATCGTGGGTTCTCACTCCCATCAAAGATCTTGAAGGATGGTGGCAAAAAACCATAAATAAAATAAAAACTAAATAAAAATTTAAACCTAAAAAATAAACCTAAAATAAATAAAAATAAAACCTAAAAAACTAAAAAAGAACCTAAACCTAAAAAAACAAAATAAAATAAACATAAACCTAAACTACAATAAAACAAACTAAAATAAATAAAACTAAAACCAAAATTTAAAATAAGTTAAACCTAAACCCTAAGATAAAATAAAATAAACTAAAATAAACCTAAACTAAACTAAAAAAAACCTATAAATAACCATAAAATAAAAACATAAAACTAAACATAAAAAAAAAAATAAAATAAAACCTAAACATAAACCCCAAAATAAAAAATAAAACCTAAACCTAAAAAATAAAATAAAAATAAAACTAAACTAAAAAAAACATAAACCTAAACCTAAACCTAAAAAATAAACTACAATACAAAAACCTAAACTAAAATAAATAAAACTAAACTAAATAAAAATAAATTAAATAAAAATATAAAATAAAATAAACTAAAATACATAAAAAATTAGCTAAATAAATTAAATAAACCTAAAGTTTGCTTAATTTAAAAAAAAACCCTACCCTAAACCCAAACCATGGCGTAAGCTGACCCCAGACAATGACTGACCATAAACCCTAAACCCTAAACTGACCTACCCTAACCCTAACTAAACCTCTTAACCTCTACCCTACCCTAGGCCTAAACTAAAACTAAAACCACAAAAATCTTAAACAAAGCTAAATCTACACTAAATTAAACCCTAATGACCCTGGGCCCTACCTGACCCTAAAGACTATAGTCCACCCCAAACCCACTGACCTGACTACCACAAACCCTAAAACCACTATACCACAATTAAAATGAAACTAAATAACCTAATAAATAAATAAAACCTAAACCTAAATAAAATAAAATAAAATAAAATAAAACCTAAACCTAAACCTAAAAATGGCTAAAAATAAACTAATAAAAATAAGCTAAAATAAAATAAATAAAAACCAAAACTAAACTAAAAATATAAAATAAACCTAAGAATAAATGACCTAAATAAAATAAAAACTAAACATAAAATAAAAATTAAATAAAAACCTACACCTAAAAAATAAACCTTAAAATAAAACCTAAAAATAAATAAAAAATAAAACCTAAACCCTAAACTAAAAAAAAATTAAACCTCAAATAAAAAATAAAATAAAAAAATAAAATAAAACTAAAACTAAATTAAAATAAATAAAATCTAAACCTAATCCTAAAATAAACTAAACCTAAACCAAAACCTAAACCTAAACTAAAATGAAATAAAATAAACTAAAATAAACATATACCTAAACTAAAATAATAAAACTTAAAATAAAACCTAAAAAACTTAAAATTAAATAAAACTTAACTAAACTAAACCTAATCCTAAAATAAACTAAAATAAAAACATAAAAGTAAATTAACTTCAAATAAATAAAGTAAACTAAATAAAAAAATAAACCTAAATAAAAAAATAAAATAAAATAATTTGAAATAAAAAATAACTAATTAAACTAAATAAACCTAAAGCTGTCGGTTTACTTAATTAACATGAAAACTAGAAACCTTAAACCCTAAATCCTAAACCATAAATCCTAAACCCTAAACCCTAAACCCTAAACCATAAACTAACATTAAACCTAAATCCTAAACCTACAACCCTAAATCCTGGCCCTAAACCCAAAAAAACCATTATCCCTAAACCCTAAACCTAAAATCACAAATCCAAACCACAAAAACCAAGACCCTAAACCCTAAAACCTAAGCCCAAAAATGAACCCTAAACCCTAATCCTAAAACTAAAAACCTAAACATAAATTAAATAAAACCTAAAATTAAATAAAAAAAAAACCTAAACTTAAATGAAATAAAATAAAAATAAAATAAATCTAAATTAAAACCTAAAGCTAAACTAAACTTAAAATAACCTAAACCTACAAAAAAAAAAAAAAAAATATAAAAACTAAACTAAAATAAAATAAATAAATACTTAAATGAAACTAAAAAATAAAATAAACCTTAAAAGAAAAAGCATAAATAAAATTAAACCTAAACAAAAAAATAAAAATAAAATTAACCTAAAATAAAAAAAATAAAAACTAAACAAAAACCTAAACCTAAAATATAAACCTAAAATAAAACCTAAAAATAAATAAAAATAAAACGTAAAATAAAATAAAAAAACCTAAAACTAAAATAAACAAAATAAAAAAAACATAAACCTAAACAAAATAAACTAAACTAATATAAATAAAACCTTAACCTAAAGCTAAAATAAAGTTAACCTAAACCCTAAACTAAATAAAATAAAAGAAACTAAAAATAAACTTAAACCTAAACTAAAAAATAAAACCTAAAAATAAACCTTAAAAAAAACAAAAACCTAAACCTAAAAAAAGAAAATAAAAACCTAAACCTAAACCTAAAAATAAAAAAGAAAACCTAAACCTAAAAAATAAAATAAAAATAAAACTAAACTAAAATGTAAAAATAAATCTAAACCTAAACTTAAAAAATAAACAAAAATAAAAAAGTAAACTAAAATAAATAAACCTAAAATAAACAAAATAAACTAAATAAAATAAAAATAAACCTAACTAAAAAAATTAGATAAATAAAATAAATAAAAAAATTAAACTAAACAACTAAAAACCTAAACATACCATTAACCTGTTTTAAAAATCCTAAAAAACTCTAAACCCAAACTAAACCCTAACTGACCCCTCAGGCTCCTGAAAATACTAAAATGGACCTTAAATCTTAAATGTAACCTAAAGGGTCTGAGCCCAAACCCTAGGCAAGGCTAAGATCACTGAAACTAACTGAGCCACTAAACCCTGATCTAAATCCTGACCCTAAACCACAAATCTACCAACCTAAACCTGACTGAGCCTAAAGTCTCAAATCTTGAACCAAATCAAGGCTAACCTGATCCCCAAACTGACCCTGAGCCTAAAATCTGAGAAACTGAGTGTAAACCCTGAAAACCACCCAAACCAAACCCTCTATAAATATAAACCTACCCTGACCACAAACTAAAACCCTAAAGCCTAAAGCCAACCATGCCCGACACCCTTAATCTGCTAACTAAACCTAAAACCTAAAAACCTAAACTTAAAGTAAATAAAACTTAAAACTAAAATAAATAAATAAACCTAAACCTAAAAAAAAAATAAAAAAAATAATAAATAAACTAAACCTAAAATAAAATTAAAATAAAAATAAAAAAAAAATTAAAATAAATATAAACCTAAACTAAATAAAATAATAATATTAACCTGGAATAAAAACCTAAATACAATAAAAAAACTAAATGTAAAATAAAAAAAAAACTTAAAATAAAATATAATAAAATTAAATAAAACCTAAACCTAAATAAACCTAAAAATAAAACCTAAAATAAATAAAATAAAACAAAACCCTAAACTAAAATAAAAACTAAACATAAAATAAAATAAAATAAACAAAATAAAATATAACTAAACTAAAATTAACTAAATTAAAATAAATAAAACCTAAATCTAAACTAAAATAAACTAAACTCTAAACTAAATAAAATAAAATAAACTAAAATAAACCTAAACCTACTAAAAATAAAACCTAAAATAAACCTAAAATAAAACCCTAAACCCTAAACCCTAAAAGCTAAATTCTAAACCTAAACTAAATAAAATCTAAAAATAAAATTAATAAAAAAACGTAAACCAAGATAAAATGAACAAAAAATAAAAAAAAAAAAAACATAAACTAAAACCTAAACCTAAACTTAAACCTAAAAAGAAAATAAAATAAAAAATAAAAACTAAAATAAAATAAAATAAATGAAAACCTAAACTAAACTAAAAAAATAAAAAATCTAAATAAAATAAGAACTAAACCTAAAATAAAAATAAAATAAACCTAAAATAAAATAAAATAAAAACTAAATAAAAACCTAAACCTATTAAATAAACCTAAACATAAAACATAAAAATAAATTAAAAATAAAACCTAAACCCTAAATTAAAAAGAAAACCTAAACCTAAAATAAAAATAAAATAAACCTAAACCTAAACTAAGATAAACTAAACTAAAATAAATAAAACCTAAACCTAAACCTAAAATAAACTACACTAAACTAAATAAAATAAAATAAACTAAACTAAAATAAATAATACCTAAACCTAAAATAAAATAAACTACACCTAAACATAAACCTAAACTAAATAAAATAAAATAAACTCAAAATACACCTAAACTAAAAAAAAATACCTAAAAACTTACCTAAAATAAAACTAAAACCTAAACCTAAAAAAAATCTAAAACCTAAACCTAAACATATAAACAAAATAAACCAGCAAATTAAATAAAAATAAAACTAAACAAAAATAAACACAAACCTAAAACCTATAAATAAACTAAAATAAATTAACTAAAATAAATAAACTAAACTAAATAAAAATTAAATAAACTTAAATAAAATAAATAATAAAATAAACTAAATAAATATCTAAATAAGCTGAACCTGTGGGTTTGTAATCTAAAGAAAATAAAATGAAAACCCCACTAAACCCTCCACCCTAAACCCTAAATCCTAAACCTACCCCAAAACCCTAAACCTACATTAAACCATAACCTACTGACCCTGCCAAACCCTAGACCCAAACCCTAAAACCCTAAACCATAAACCATCAACCCTTAAACCATCCTAAATCTACAACCCTAAACCCTAAACCAGCCCAAAAAAACCTAAACTAAATAAAACCTAAAATAAAATTAAAAAAAAACTAAAACTTAATTAAATAAAAATAAAATAAAATAAGAACCTAAACTTACAGATAAAAGTAAAATAATATAAAAAAAAATAAAAACTAAACTAAAATAAAATAAATAAAAACATAAACTAAACCAAAAAATAAGATAAACCTAAAAATAAAAAACTTAAATAAAATTAAAACTAAACATAAAATGAAAATAAAATAAAATAAAAACTAAATAAAAACCTAAACCTAAAAAATAAACCTAAAAATAAATAAAAAATAAAACCTAAACCCTAAACTAAAAAAAACCTAAACCAAAAATAAACAAAACAAAATAAACATAAACCTAAACTAAAATAAACTAAACTGAAACAAATAAAACCTAAAAATAAACCTAAAAATAAACCTAAAAATAAACTAAAAATAAACCTAAAAATAAACCTAAAATAAAAACTTAAAAGCTAAACCTAAACAAATAAAATAAAAACCTAAACCTAAACTTAAAAATACAAAATAAAAGTTAAACCTAAAAAAAACTAAACTAAAAAGTAAACATAAAGCGTAAGCTAAACCTAAAAAAATAAACTAAAATAAAACCCTAAATTAAATATAATCAAAATAAATAAACCACTAAATAAAATAAAATAAAATAAAATAAACTAAAATAAATAAAATAAACTAAATAAACCTAAACCTAACAATCCTAATTATACACCCACCCAGGCCCTGACCCTGACCCTGACTCCCACCCTAAACTCCCTCCTACCACCTAACCACCTAAACCCACTGAGCCCTGAGGCTGACCTGGGCCCTCCACACCCTAAATCTTCTAAAGCTGAGCTCACAGGCCACACACCACAACCCAAAGCACTGAGCTGACCACTTACCACAAAACTGAGCCTAAAGCTCTAAACCCTAAACTAAATCCTAAACCCTGAACTAATAGTCCAAACATGCCTAAATCCTAGATCTCAACCCACCCACTACCAAAACCCTTAAAATCTGAAGACCTAAACCTAAACTAAATAAACCTAAAAATAAAATAAATAAATAAACCTAAACCTAAATAAAATAAAAACCTAAACTAAAACATAAACCTAAACCTAAAAATAAAATAAAATAAAAATAAAAATAAACTAAAATAAAATAAAGAAAAACCTAAACTAAACTAATAAATATTATAAAAATAAGAAGAAAAAACTTAATAAAATAAAAACTAAACATAAAATAAAAATAAAATAAAATAAAAAATAAACATAAAATAAAATAAAAATTAAATAAAAACCTAAACCTAAAAATAAAACTTAAAAATAAAACTTAAAAATAAATAAAAAATATAACCTAAACCCAAAAAAAAAAAAAAATCCTAATCCTAAAATAAAAATAAAATGAACAAAATAAAATAAACCTAAACCTAAACTAAAATAAACTACACTAAAATAATTAAAATCTAAACCTAAACCTAAAATAAATTAAATGTAAATTGAAACCTAAACTAAATGAAATAAAATAAACTAAAATAAACCTAAACCTAAATTAAAAATAAAACCTAAAAGTAAACCTAAAATAAAACCTAAAACTTGAACCTAAAATAAAATAAAATATAAACCTAGACTTAAAAATAAAAGATAAAATTGAAACCTAAAATATAAATGAAAATAAAACTCAACTAAAACATAAACCTAAACCTAAAAATAAACTAAAATGAAAACCTAAAATAAAATAAATAAACCTAAAACTAAACTAAAAAAATAAAATAAACATAAATAAAAAATAAAATAAACTAAAATAAATAAAGAATAAACTAATTAAACTAAATAAACCTAAACCTATGGGTTTACTTAATTAAAAACTAAACTAAAAACCAAAACCCAAACCTAAAACAAACCCTAACCTAAAAACCTCCAAACCCTAAAGACCTTAAACCCTAAAAGCATAAACCACAAAACCCTAACTGACCAAACTAAACCTAACCCCTACCGACCCAACCAATACAAAACCCAAACCTAAAACCTAAACCCATGACAAAACTTAAACCCTAAACTAACCTAAATAACTAACTGAAACCCTGACCCTAACAAAATGACCCTAAAAAAGCTGAGCCACCTGACCTACCCTAAACTCTACTAACCCTAGAGCCACAAACCCTAAACCCTAAAACCACCATAAAGCTGACTAAACTAAACCCTAAAACTTAAAGCCTAAAAATAAAGATAAATAAAATAACCTAAACCTAAATAAAATAATAAAATAAAAGAAAAATAAACTAAATAAAATAAAATAAAACCTAAACTAAACTAAAATTAAAGTAAACCTGGGATAAAAACCTAAATAAAATAAAAACTAAAATTAAAATTTAAATAAATAAACCTAAAATATAATAAAATAATAATTAAATAAAAACCTAAACCTTAAAATTAAAAATAAAACCTAAAAATAAACAGAAAATAAAATCTAAAATACTAAAAAAGAGAACCTAAACCTAAAATAAAATAAAATAAACAAAATAAAACTAAACCTAAAATAAAATAAACTAAACTAAATATAAATAAATCCTAAAACCTAAAAACTAAATAAAATAAAATAAACTAAAAATAAAACTATACCTAAACTAAAAAATAAAACCTAAAAATAATCCTAAAATAGAAACCTAAAACCTAATCCTAAAAAAGTAAAATAAAACCTAAACCTAAACCTAAATCAGAAAATAAAAAATAAAACCTAAACCTATAAAATAAAATAAAAATAGAACTTAACTAAAAACTAAACCTAAACCTAAAAAATAAACTAAGAAAATCCTAAACTAAAATAAATAAACCTAAAATAAATAAACTAAACTAAATAAAATAAAAATAAACTTAAATAAAATAAAAATAAAATAAACTCAAATAAACAAAAAAATTAAATAAACTTAAATGTCGGTTTACTTAATTTTAAAAGAATTTCTTAAACCCTAAATCCTAAACCCTAAACCCTAAACCTTAAAATAACCTAAACCTACCATAAACCTGACCCTACAACCCTAACCTAAAACCCTAAACTCTAAAACCCCAATCCTAAAATATAAAATAAAAAACTAAAATAAATAAAAATAAAAAACTAAACCCTAAACTAAAAAAAACCTAAAAATAAAAAAAGATAATAAACATAAACCTAAACTAAAATAAATAAAACTAAATTATTTAAAACCTAAACCTAAACCTAAAATAAACTAAACATAAACCCTAAACTAAATAAAATAAAATAAAATAAAAAAATAACTTAAACCTAAACTAAAGAAGACAAAAATAAACCTAAAATAAAACTTAAAACCTAAACCTAAGAAAATATAATAAAACCTAAACCTATGCCTAAAAATAAAATGCCTAAACCTAAAGATAAAATAAACCAAACAAAAAAATAACATACCAAACCTAAACCTAAAATAAAATAAAATAAACCTAAACTAAGATAAATCCAACTAAATTAAATGTCGGGTTTGCTTAATTCAAAAACCCTAAACCCTAAACTCTTGATCCTAAACCCTAAACCCTACCATAAAAACTAACCTGAGCCCAACTGAGCTAAACCACAAACCAAAACCAAACCCTAAACCCTGGGCCCTAAACTCTAACCCTACCCTGAGCCTAAACAAAACCAAAACCCTAAAACTAAAGCCTAAACCCAATGCCTAAGTTAACTGGACCCTAAACCCTAAATCCCAACCTAACTATAAAACCCTAAAATAAACAAAAACTAAGCCCTGCACCATACCTTAAAACCTAAAACCTAAAAAAATTAAACCTAAAAAATAAATAAATAAAATAAATCCTAAACCTAAACCTAAAATGAAATAAATAGTAAACCTAACCTAAATAAATAAAATAAAATAAAATAAAACTTAAACTAAAACTTAAACTTAAACCTAAAAATAAAGTAAAATAAACTAATAAAAATAAGTTAACATAATAAATAAAAAACCTAAACTAAAATAAAAATAAAATAAACTAAGAATAAAAAACCTAAATAAAATGAAACTGTAACAAAATAAAATAAACCTAAAATAAAATAAAGTAAAAATAAAATTTAAACCTAAAATAAACCTTAAAATAAAACCTAAAAAATAAAAAAATACCAAAACCTAAAACTAAAAAAAAAACCTAAACTAAAATAAAATAAAATAAACAAAATAAAATAAACCTAAACCTAAACTAAAATAAATTAAACTAAAATAAATAAAACCTAAACCTAAACTAAATTAAACAAAATAAACTAAAAATAAACTAAAAAATGAAACCTTTAAAATAAACCTAAAATAAAAACCTAAAACCTAAACCTAAAAAATAAACTAAAATAAAAAACCTAAATTGAAATAAATAAACCTAAAATAAATAAACTAAACTAAATAATAATAAAAATAAGCATAAATAAAAATATAAAATAAAATAAGCTAAAATAAATAAATTAATTAAATAATCTAAATAAACATAAACCTAAAACTACAACAAACCTAAACCCTAAACCTAAACCCTGTAATCCTAAAAAACCCTAAACTAAGTCCTAAAACCTAAACCCAGCATAAACCCTAAAACCCTAAACCCTAAACCCTAAACCTTAAAGCTGGCTAAACCCAACCCTAAACCCCAAACCCAACCTAAACCTGAAGTAACTAAATAAATTAAAAAAATAAACCAAAAACAAAACCTTTACATTAAGATTGGGCAGAATCTTGACGACATGAACATCACTGTCAACCAGGCTCAGTTTAGATCCAGTGGTGGAAATGAAGGTGAAGGTGGCAGTTATCGTAATGGTGGTAGGGAATCTGGAGGTGTTGGTCGATATAGAGGTGGTGGTCGGAGTAGTGTTGGTCGATATAGAGGTGGTGGTCAGAGTAGTGTTGGTTATGGAGGCAGAGGAGCGACGGAGGTTACAGCCGTGGTGGTGGTAGAGGCAGAGATCGGCGATATGACAGTGGATCCTGCTATTCGAGAGGTCAGGGTAATTCTAATGGGAACTGGAGAAAATGAAGAACGGCCTATCCAATCTTCTACTTATGGAACAATCTTTATAATAGAGATGATTCTTGTTATCTAGGGTTTTTAATTTGCTTTATGCGTGAACTTTTGATCTATGTCATAAACATATCATAGAAAACTTGGTGTGTTACTTGGTTGATGAAATCAAAGAAGAAAGGTTGAATCTAAATTTTTCCCTATAAAAAAACAAAAACCCTAAACCCTAAACTAAAACTTGAATCCTAAACCTAAAACCTAAACCCTAAACCCTAAACACCTTAAACCCCAAACCTTAAACCGTATACCCTAAACACTAAACTCTAAACCCTAAAACCTTAAACCTTAAGCCCTAAACCCTAAATCCTAAATCCAAAAAGAAACTAAAACTTAAACCCTAAAAAGCTAAGCCTAAAATAAATGAAACTTAAAAGTAAAATAAATAAAAACATAAACCAATATATAATAAAAACATAAACTAAAACTTAAACCAAAACCTAAACTTAAAAAGAAAATAAAATAAGAAATAAAAATTAAACTAAAATAAGATAACTAAAAACTTAAACTGAACTAAAAAATCAAAAACCTAAATAAAATTAAAACTAAACCTAAAATAAAATAAAATAAAAACTAAATAAAACCTAAACTGGACAATAAACATAAAATAAAACCTAAAAATGAATAAAAAATAAAACCAAAACCCTAAATTAAAAAGGCTAAACAATAAAAATAAAATAAACCTAAACCTACTAAAATAAACTAAACTAAAATCAATAAAACTTAAAACTTAAAATAAACTAAACCTAAACCTAAACCTAAACCTAAAGCTAAATAAAATAAACTAAAATAAACCTAAACTAAAAAATAAAACCTAAAATAAACCTAAAATAAAAACTTAAAACCTAAACCTAAAATAAAATAAAAGAAAACTTAAACCTAAACTTAAAATAAAAATAAAACTTAAACCTAAAAATAAAATAAAATAAAACTAAATTAAAAAATAAACCTAAACCTAAAATAAACTAAAATGAAAACCTAAACTAAAATAAATACATAATAAATAAATAAACTAAATAAAATAAATAAAACTTAAATGAAATAAAAAATAAAATAAATTAAAATTAATAAAAATAAATAAAATAAACTAAACCTACCCTTTACTTAATTTAAAATAAAAATAAAAATTCCCTACCCTACCACAAACTGACCCTAAACTTTAAACTCTAAATCCTAGGCCAACCTACCAGGCCACAAACCACTGAGCCTACCTACCCACTCCTAAATTGACCCTACCTTAACTGATCCTGGGCCCAAACCTGACACCCTGAGCCATAACTGAAACTAGCCACTCTCTCCAGGCCACTGGGCCCTAAACCCTAAACCCTCCCTGGGCCCTCCTTAATCTTTAACCTAAATCCTAAATCAAAACTCTTCCCTAAACTAGATAAATGACTTAAAATAAAATAAATAAAACCTAATATATAATAAAACATAAACTAAAACTTACCTAAACCTGACCTAAACCTAAGATAAACAAGAAATAAAATTAAACTAAAATGGATAACTAAACTTAAACTAAATCAAAACCTAAAATAAAATTAAAACTAAACCTAAAATAAAATAAAATAAAACTAAATAAAAACCTAAACGACAATAAACATAAAATAAAACCTAAAATGAATAAAATAAAACCAAAACCCTAAACAAAAAAAAGGCTAAACCAAAATAAAAATAAAATAAACTAAACTACACTAAAATAAACTAAACTAAAATCAATAAACCTAAACCTAAAATAAATTAACTACCTAAACCTAAAAAACCTAAACTAGCTAAAATAAAATAAACTAAAATAAACCTAAACCTAAACTAAAAATAAAACCTAAAAATAAACCTAAAATAAAACTTAAAACCTAACCTAAAAAAAAATAAAAAACTTAAACCTAAACTTAAAATAAAAATAAAACTTAAACTAAAAAAAATAAAATAAAATAAAACTAAATTAAAAAAAAAATTAAACCTAAAATAAACTAAATGAAAAAACCTAAACTAAAATAAATGGATAAAATAAACTAAAATAAATAAATAAATAAAACTTAAATCAAAATAAAATAAATAAATTAATAATAAATAAACAAAATAAACTAAACCTAAACCTATCGGTTTGCTTAATTTAAAAATAAAAATAAAAAAATAAAAACTAAACAAATTAACCCTAAACTTTAAACTCTAAATCCTAAACAATCCTAAACCTTAAACCCTAAACCCTAAAACCTACACTAAACCCTAAACCTTAAACCCTAAACCTAAATTGAACCCTAAACCCTAAACTAACCTAAATCCTAACCCTAATAACCACTACCATGATCACAACCCCACCTTAAACCACACTAAACCACTAAACCCTAAACCCTAACACTAAACCCTAAACCCTAACCAAACTAGCCCTAAACCCTAAATCCTAAATCAAAAAAAACTTAAAATAAAAAAGTTAAGCTGAATAAATGAGCTAAAAAAAATAATAAAAAAAACCTAACTAAAATAAAAGATAAAATAAAATAAAAAACTTAAAATAAAACCTACTAAAAATAAATAAAGAAACTAAAATAAAGTAAATAAAACCTAAAACAAACCTAAAAAAAAAAAAAATAGACCTAAGAATAAATGATAAATAAAATAAAACAAAATATAAAATAAAAATAAAATTAACCTAAAATAAAATAAAATAAAAACTAAATAATAACCTAAACCTAAAAATAAATAGAAAATAAAACCTAAACCCTAAACTAAAAAAAACCTAAACCTAAAATAAATAAATAAATAAAATAAAATAAACTAAAAATAAACCTAAACCTAAACTAAAAAATAAAACCTAAAAATAAAACAAAAATAAAAACCTAAAACTTGTACCTAAAAAAATAAAATATAAACCTAATCTTAAACCTAAAAAAAATATAACTTAAACCTAAAAAATAAAATATAAATAAAACTCAACTACCTAAACCTAAACCTAAACCAAAAAAAAACTAAATTAAAAACCCAAACTAAAATAAATAAACTAATAATAAATAAACTAAAATAAATGAAATAAAAATAAGCATAAAAAAAAAATAAAAGTAAACATAAATAAAAATATAAAATAAAATAATCTAAAATAAATAAAAATAAACTAAATAAATAAAATAAGAAATGTTGAAAATATGGTTATTCTCTATTAAAAAAACCAAACCCTAAACCCTAAATCATAAACCCTAAAACCCTAATTTCTAAACCCTAAGCCCTAAATCCTAAACCCAAAAAAATAAAACCTTAAACCCTAAACCATAAACCCCAAACCCTAAACTAAACCTAAACCCTTAAAATCTAAAAACCTAAACTAAAAAAAGACCTAAATAAAATAAATAAAATATAAACCAAAATAAAATAAAAAAAATAAACTAAAACCTAAACTTAAACCTAAACCTAAAGGAAAATAAAATAAAATAAAATAAAGAAAAATAAAATAAATAAAACCTTAACAAATATAAACTAAACTTAAAATAAAAATAAAATAAACATAAAATAAAATAAAATAAAATTAAATAAAACATAAACATAAACAATAAACCTAAAATAAATCCTAAACTAAACTAAAAACCTAAACCTAAAAAAAATAAAAAAAAAAACACTAAAATAAATTAAACTAAAATAAATAAAACCTATACCAAAGATAAACTAAACTAAACTGCTAAACTAAATAAAATAAAATAAACTAAAATAAACAAACTAAACTAAAAATAAAACATAAAATAAAACATAAAACTAAAGTTAAATAAATAAATTAAAACCTAAAACTAAAATTAAAATAAAAATAAACCTAAAAAAACCCTAAAACCATAAAACTACCTACCCTACTAACCCCAAATCCTAACCAAAATGCCCTAATCCCAAATAAACCTACACTACCCTAAAACCACTAAACCCAAAATCCTAATCACAAATCCTAAACCTAAAACCTGGACCAAACCATAAACTAAAGCTGAACTGACCCTAACCCTACCTTAAAACCAAACCTTAAACCTAAACCTAAACTTAAACAAAATAAAATAAAATAAAAAATAAACCTAAACCTCACTAAAAATAAAACCTAAAATAAACTTAGATAAAACCTAAACTTGGACACAAAAGATAAAATAAACATAAACCTAAAAAAAATAAATAAAATAAAACTAAACTAAATAACTATAAATAAAAACTAAATAAAATAAATAAACCTAAAAGATATAAAACTAGGCTAAATAAAATTAAATTAAAATAAACTAAATGAGCCTAAACCTACTAGTTTGCTTAATTTAAAAAAAAATAAAAACTGACCCTGCCTAAAACCATAAACTATCCCTAAAACCACTGGCTGACCCCTGAGCCCTAAACCCTAGGCCCTAAATCCTAAACCCTAAAAACACTAAACCCTAAACCATACATCCCTAAACCCTAAACCCCAAACCATAAAACTTACACTTTAACCCTAAATAAACCACAGGACCCAAAACTTTAAACCTAAACCTAAATAAAAAAATAAATAAATAAAACCTAAACCTAAATAAAATAATAAAAGAAAAAAAAAAACCTAAACCTAAACTTACAAATAAAAACAAAATAAAAATAAAGTCAAATGAAATAAATAAAAAATTTAAACTAAAGAAAATAAAATAAACATAAAAATAAAGCCTAAATAAAGTAAAACTAAGCATAAAATAAAAATAAAATAAATCTAAAATAAAATAACATAAAATTAAATAAAACCTAAAGCGTAAAATAAACCTAAAATAAATAAAAATAGCTAAACCCAAACTAAAAAAAAACCTAAACCTAAAATAAATAAAATAAAATAATCCTAAACCTAAACTAAAATTAAAATAAATAAAATCTAAACCTAAACCTATAATAAACTAAACCTATACCCCAAACTAAATAAAATAAAATATACTAAAAATAAACTTATACTTAAACTAAAACATAAAACCAAAAAAATAAACTTAAAAATGAAAACCTAAATCCTAAACCTAAAAATAAAAAATAAAACCTAAACCTAAAAAATAAAATAAAAATAAAACTAAAGTAAAGATAAACATAAAGCTAAACCTAAACCAAGAAAATAAACTAAAATAAAACTTAAACCAAAATAAACTAAAGAAATAAACCTAAAATATAAACTAAACTAAATAAAATAAAATAAACCTAAATAAAATAAAATAAAATAAATTAAAATAAATAAAAAAAAAGTAAATAAACCTAAACTTATGGGTTTACTTAATTTAAGAAAAAAAACCCTAAATCCTAGGCAAAACTAAAACAACCTTAAACCCTATCACTCTAAAACTTTTAAAAAAGGCCTTACCCTACAAAACCCTAAAAACAAACAAACCTAAACTAACCCTAGGCCTAGGCCACTGAGCCTAACTGAAACCTGACCCTGGCCCCCAGACCCTAAACCTCTGAAATAACATACCTGACCTAAACCTAAAACCCTAGCCTTAAACTAAACCACCACAAACCCTAAATCAAACTAGGCTGACACCAAACCCTACTAACTTTACCACTGCAGGATCTTGCTGGTGGTTGATGGCTTTGGCTTTCAACTGGGGTCTTGGGTTCAGTCCTTGCATCGAGTGAGTGGGTTCTGATTAAATTCACTCAAATGTCCCAAAAATAACTTTAAACTTAAGCTAACCCTAAACCCTAAAACCATAAAACCCAAACCCTAAAGCCAACCCTAAAACCCAAACTCTAAAATTTAAAACCCTAATGGTTAAACCCTAAACCCTAAACCCAAAACCTAAACCCTAAACCCTAAACCCTAAACATTAAAAAAAGATAATAAACCCTAAATTGCTAAAAACCTAAACCTAAATTAAATAAAACCTAAAAATAAAATAAATAAAGAAATCTAAACCAAAATAAAATAAAATAAAACATAAACTCAAACTTAAACCTAAACTTAAGCTAAACCTAAAATGAAAATAAAATAGAAAAATCAAAACTAAAGTAAAATAAAATAACTAATAACCTAAACTAAATTAAAATATAAAAAACCTAAATAAATTAAAAACTAAACCTAAAATAAATTAAAATAAAAACTAAATAAAAATTTAATCCTAAAACTTAAACCTAAAAATAAATAAAATATAAAATTAAACCTTAAACTAAAAAAAAAACCTAAACCTAAAATAAAAATAAATTAAACCTAACTTAAACTAAAATAAACTAAAAAGAATAAAGAAAACCAAACCTATAATAAACTAAACTAAATCTAATAATATAAAACCTAAAAATAAAAAATAAACCTAGCAAACCTAAAAAAAAAAAAAAAACCTGATCCAAATAGAAAATAAAGTACCTAAAATAAAATAAAAAATAAAACTAACTAAAAATAAACCTAAGCTTTATGAAACTTAAAAAAACTTTAAAAATTATATAAAAAATTAATCTAAAATAAATAAACTAAACTAAATAAAAAATAAAAAAATAAAGTAAACTAAAATAAATAAAATAAACTAAATATGCTAAATAAACATAAAGGGTTTGATTTTTTTTTTAAAAAAAATTAAACCCAAATCCTAAACCCTAAAACCTAAAACTAAACTAAAACTAAACCCTAAACCCTACTAAAATCAAAAATCCAAACCTAAAACCAACCCTAAAAACCCAAACTAAAACCCAACCCTACCTAAACCCTAAACCCTATGACCTATCCATAAACCCTAACTAAAACAAACCCCACAAATCCTGAGCTAAACAAAACCTATAAACCTAAATTAAATAAACCTAATAATAAATAAATAAAAAAACCTAAACCTAAATAAAATAAAATAAAATAAAACCTAAATTAAAACCTAAACCTGGACCTAATCCAAATAAAAAAAATAAAAAAACAAAAAATGAAAATAAAATAAATAAAACCTAAACTAAAAAAATAATAAACCTAAAAATAAAAACTACATAAAAATAAAACCAAACAAAAAAATAAAAAATAAAATTAACTTCAAATAAAATAAAATAAAAAACTAAATAAAAAATAACCTAAAATAAACCAAAATAAATGAAAATTAAAAGCTAAACCCTAAACTAAAAAAAAAGCATAAACCTAAAATAAACAAAATAAAATAAACCAAAACATAAACTAAAATAAACTAAACTAAAGTAAATAAAACCTAAACCTAAACCTAAAATAAACTAAACCTAACCCATAAACTAAATAAAATAAAATAAATTAAATATAAACTTAAACTGAAACTAAAAAAATAAAGCTAAATTAAATAACTAAAACCTAAACCTAGAAAAATAATATAAAAACTAAACCTAAACCTAAAAATAAAAAATAAACCTAAACCTAAAAAATAAAATAAAAATAAACTAAAAATAAAAAACCCTTGCCTAAAATAAATAAAAATAAAATAAATAAAATAAACTAGATAAACCTAAATAAAAATAAAAAATAAAAATAAACCTAAACATATCGGTTTACTTAATTTAGAAAAAAAAACCCTAAACCCTAAAATTAACCCTAAGTCATAAACCCTACACCTACAACCCTAAACCATAAGCCCCAAATGTCAATCACTATAGCACCTAAGAGGGGGCGTAGGGGTGAATTGAGCGATATTAAAAATTTTAAAACTTAAATCTTAATTTTTAAATAGAAAGCTAATTATTGATTTTATAATGACAAGTTATAATTCTTAATGCACCAAAAATAAAAATACAATAAAGTAAAGAGACAATAGGCACACAATTTTTTTCGTGGTTTAAAACCCTAAAATCACTCGTCCATGTACCTATAGAATCCACTAAATGCAAAATAGCTTACAAATAGTACTCTCTTATAACGGGACAAGTACAACCCCTATAATAATATGTACACTCCTACAAAGGGGTGAGTACAACCCCAATATAAATTTTATAGCACAAAAAGAAAAATACAAAATAATAAATTTTGATAAAATAAATCTCTCACAAATATACCAAGCTATCCAATTAAAAAAATGATCTCACAACTTATAAATGATCACTTCACAACTTAAAATTTTGGCAAAATAAAATGCTCACTTAATATTTATAAGAAATAAAATAAATATTTAAAGTGAGCTTACTAAGATGTTTATGTTATTACAATTTGTAGACTAATATAAAAATGAATCCAAAATAAATTCACAATATTCTTTTGCATAATAAAATAATTTTCAGCAAGGAATAATTTATTTTATTTTAACCAAAAGATTCTTTCAATTAATGCTAATGATCACAAAATACTAAAATAAAATGAGTATATGATAGATCTAAGTAGGCCTAAGCTTTTAATTAAAAGAGATCTAGCAAATATGAAAATAATTTTAGCATACTAATTTAATTTAAAATGCTTAAAATATACTTCTAAAATAGATCTAAGAATAAATGATCTTTCAAAATAAGACTAATGAAGAAATATTTCAAGAAATGAAAAGAAATTTGTAGGAAGTTAAAAATTAAGATCAAGAAAACCAACTCAAGTATTTTGAGAAAGCTTGCTTAGTTGAAGATGTTGAAGCTTCCAAACAAAGGATTTGATCTTGCAATATTTGGAGAACACTTGGAAGGAAAATCTAAGAAATTTTCTCTTAGATTTCTGGAGGGATTTTGAATTTTGAATGAGGAATACTTTCATGAAGAGAATGAGGGCTAATTATAGGCAAGAAGGTCATTTTGAATTATTTCAAACAAATATATTATTCTAACATCATGTTATCATCTAATAATTTAATATTCAATAAAAAAATGTAATTTATATTAAATAAATATTAAATTTAAGCAGCCAAAATTTGGCTATTCACATGGGCAAATAAAAATTAATCAAATATGGCTCTTAATATATTCAAAGCATGTAGCATGCATTCATTATTAAAATAAGCTAATGTTTGAAAAGTCATTATAAATTCAATTTTAATTAAACATGGGTCTTGTGAACTATCAAATTAAAGGAAAAAAAATCCAAGGAATCCATTGGAGATGAAATCAAAGAATTATAAAATGACTTTGGCTAAAATACAAAATTTCATATATTTTTGTTAATTTTGACATGTGACATTTAAATATTATGATATAATTTATATATAATCATACATATGTTAGTTATCATATAACCATCAAATTAAATTAAAATATTTAATTATATTAAGTAAATAAAATAATTACACTTAATAGTCATTATCATTTATTATTTTGACAATTCAAATGCTATGTATGAAACATATAATTGAATGTTAATTAGATAGAGATTTATATAAATTAACCTCATTAAAATAATATGTTAGGTTAGAGCAAATTGATTCATGCCAATGAATAAATGCATATAACCTAAAATATTATATTTTGAGCTTCACATTATCCAATTTGATCTATCTTTCATTTTTCTACTCTTGCAATTTCCTCAAACATATTATGAGATGTATTGGATATGTAATTAGTAATTGATATATCTGAAACACATAAAAACATTCATTAGAATATCCAAGCATTTGTTTGTTATCATCAAAATTGATCGAATTTAACATAAGGCTCATTAAGCCAACAATCTCCCCCTTTTTTGATGATGAAAAACTAATGTTGGGTATTGATTTTGATGAAGGTGCAAATTGACCTTTCATCATAGTTTTTGAAAAAAATTCTCTTCTAAAAAAAAATTTATGCACAAGAGATGAATAATATTGCTTTCCCTAAATGTATGCATAAAATAGACTTAATACTAACCAACATTTTACTCTTCTCCCCCTTTTGACAACATCAAAAAGGGAGAAAAAGCTACATACAATTTTAAATTATAGGATCTAACATTCCAAGCATGCATCTTAAAGTATAAAAATGTTCTTCTGGTAAGGGTTTTGTAAAAATATCTGCAATTTGTAAATTGGCACTAATGAAATTAATATTAACATCACCTTTCAAAATATGATCCCTAATAAAATGATTTCTAATTTCTATATGCTTGGTTTGTGAGTGTTGGATAGGATTTTTGGTCAAACTAATAGCACTAGTATTGTCACACTGAACTAGAATGTGATCTTGCTTAATACCAAAATCTTCTAATTATTGCTTTAACCAAAGGATGTGAGCAACACAACCACCGCCAACTATGTACTCAGCCTCAGCAGTGGATAAAGCTACAAAATTTTGTTTCCTAGATGACCAAGACACAAGTGATGATCCTAAAAAATGACATGTTCCTGATGTGCTTTTTCTATCTACTTTGCATCCGGTAAAATTAGCATCAAAATAAGTAAACAAATCACATGATAAAGAATTTTAGGATATCATAAACCTAACCTAGTAGTGCTTATTAAATCTTGAAAGATATGCTTTGCTATTAAATGAGATTCTTTTTTTGGCACGAAAATGAGCACACACAAATAACAAACATAATATCAGGCCTACTAGCAGCAAGGTATAAAAGTGAACCTATCATACTCCAATAAAGTTTTTGATCAATAGATTTTCCAAATTCATCTAAATCCAATTTTGTAAATGGGCTCGTAAGAATTTTACTAGATTTAAATCTTTTCATGTCAAACCTCTCAAGCAATTCATTTGTGTATTTAGTTTGACAAATGAATGTTCCTTTTTCTTGTTGCTTCACTTGAAGACCTAAGAAAAAATTAAGATCTCCCATCATACTCATTTCAAACTCTTTGACATCAAAGATGAGAACTCATAGCATAAAGATTCATTTGTACTTCCAAATAATATATCATCTACATACACTTGTATCACTATCAAATCATCATCTATGCTCTTAAGGAATAAGGTGGTATCTACTCTACCCTTTCTAAATCCATGATCTATCAAAAAGTTACTTAACCTATCATGCCAAGCACAAGGAGCCTATTTTAAACCATATAAAGCTTTCTTTAATTTACACACATGATTTGGACAATCAAGGCTCTCAAATCCAGGTGGTTGCTCTGCAAATACATCTTGGTTGATAAATCCATTCAAAAATGCACTCTTGAAATCCATTTGAAAAAGTTTAAAATCCCTAAAATAAGCATAAGCAAGGAGTAACCTGATAGCTTATAGTCTTGCTACGGGTACAAAAGATTCTTCAAAATCTATACCTTCAACTTGTGTGTACCCTTGTACAACTAACCTAGCTTTATTTCTAACAATACAACCTAAATCATCTAGCTTATTCCTAAAGACCCATTTTATTCCAATGACATTTTGATCTTGGGGTCTTGGACTAATTCCCAAACATCATTTCTCACAAATTGATTCAACTCCTCTTCCATAGCAATAATCCAAAAATTATCATTTAATGCTTCTTCTAAATTTTTAGGTTCAACCTCAGATAAAAATGTTGAATGATCTACAACTTCTCTATTATGTCTTCTAGTCATAACTCCTTTTGAAGGATCTCCTATAATTAGTTCCTTTGGATGATTTTTATTATATTTCCATTCTTTAGGCAATGAATCATCCATATTATCTTCTAAAGATATTTTATTAAAATTATCAATCTCTTCATCAATCACTTAATTTCTAATAGGATCAATTAAATTTTCATCAAAATAACATGTATTGATTCTTACAATCATTTTTTTCTTATTAAAACTCTATAAGCTCTACTAGAAAGAGTGTATCCGAGAAAATACCATCATCGATTTGCAATCAAACTTACCTAAATGATCTTTTCCATTATTCAAAATAAAGCATTTACATCCAAATACATGAAAGTGTTCAATCTTAGGCTTCTTTCCAAAAAACAATTCATAGGGTGTCTTCTTCAAAATTGGTCTAAAATAGATCCTATTCATCACATAACATGCAATATTTACTGCTTCTGCCCAAAATATTTTGGCAATTTATACTCATCAAGCATAGATCTACTTAATTCAATTAATATTCTATTTTTTCTCTCTACTACTCCATTTTGTTGGGGAGTTCTAGGTGCAGAAAAATTATGTCTAATCCCATGTTCATCACAATAATCCTCAAATAATTTATTTTCAAATTTGCCACCATGATCAGTTTGAACCCTATTAATCAAAAGGCCTTATTCTCTTTGAATAAATTTAGAAAACTTTCTAAACTCACCAAAAACATCATCCTTGTAAGTTACAAATAAAACCCAAGTATATCTAGAGAAATCATCAATAATCACAAACCATAATTTTTTTTTTTTCCTAAGCTAGTGGTGCTAAAAATAAATCCATGTGCAATAAGTCTTGAGGTCTAGAAGTAGAAACAATATTTTACTTTTAAATGAGCTCTAGAATGCTTACCATGAATACATGCATCACAAACATAGTTTGAATGAAATTTTAATTTAGGCAATCCAACTATTAAATCAAGTTTGGCAATTTTATTTAGTGTGTGCATGTTAATATGACATAGTCTCTATGCCATAACCATATATCATCATGAGTGCTTTTAAAACAAAGTAAATTCAAATTCACATCATGAAAGCTATCTAAATCAATGACATAAATATTTTTATATCTTTGTCCTACTAACAAAACATTTTCATTATTTTTTATAAATGCAATATGATGCATGGAATACTACATTCAAACCTTTATCACATAATTGACTAATAGAAAATAAATTATGTTTTAATTCTTCTACTAGAAAAACTTTATCTAAAGTGATAGAATTCTTACAAATAGAACCAATGCCAATGATCTTTCCCTTTGCATTATCTCCATATGTAACAAATCCTCCATCACTTGATTCTAAAGTTGTGAATTTATCTTTATCCCCGATCATATTTCTTGAACATCCACTGTCCAAGTACCACATGCCTTCTTTGATTTTGCTTTGAAGGCATTCCTACAAAAGAAACTCACATGTTAACTTTTGGAACCCAAAAATGTTTGGGTCTACATTCTAAATTTGAAGCAAGATATCTAGCATGCGTGGTTTGTGTAGTGCTTGTACCTTTTGGTACCCATACATAAGATGATTTCTTAGTGTTTTGTAATTTATGTGCATGGCAATCAAATGAAATATGCCCTTTTTTATCAAAATAGTTGCACTAAACATTAGTGTTTGCATATGACTTAGCACGATAATTATAAGGTATATGAGTGGGATGTGTATGATGCAAATAATATATATTAAATGTTTTTCTTGATGAAGTATTATAATGAACTTGAGATTTCAAACATAATTCTAATCTTGCTTTTAACAAGATATTCTCTCTTTCAAGTTTACATACAAGTAAGGAACAATTTAATAAAGAAGTATTTTTACTTTTAAAATTATCACATTCATTTTTTAAATCACAAAAATACATATCTAAATTTTTATGTTCTTTTTCTAAGGTTTTGTATTTTCTTTTTAATTTTTTTATATTCAATAACTAAATCATTAAAAGCATCATCTAATTCATCATAAGATAGATCATTACATACCTCTTGAGAATCTAAGTCAAATTCTCCATTTGCCATAAGACATATGTTGACCTCTTCATCGGATGAGCAAGTACTTGATTCATTTGAATCTGGATTGGCCCATAAAGTCGTCTTCTTCTTCTTATGGTACTTTTTCTCCTTCATATTTTTTCTTCTTTGATTCTGCAAGTTCTGGACAATCACCTCTTATGTGACCAGGCTTTTTACAATGGCAGTAAATGATCCCTTCACCTGTAGGAAATTTTTTAGTTTGAAATTTATTATTTTTAGAATTTTTATACCTTTGATTCTTCTTCCTTAGCAAGTTCCCAAGCCTTTTGGATAGCATGACCACCTCATCACTATCACCATCCGAGCTTGAGGTGTTATGTTCATCACTATCATCAACTTGTAATGCAATGGCTTTTCCTTTCTCCTTCTCCCTTTGTGAGTTATCCATCTTATCCCTTTGAGCAATAACTTTGTTCATGTGCTATCAAAGAACCCAAAAAAAGATCAAGTGGATAAGTAGATAAATCTTTAGCTTCACTAATGTTACTTTAGCTTTTCCATTCTTTTGGAAGACATCTAAGAATCTTATAGACTAATTCTTGATTCTATATGTTTTTCCAAGAGAATGCAATGTTAATTATTTTCATGAATCTAGTATACATATGAAATAGATTGAAGGAGTCATATGAAATAACTCATATTCATGAACAAGTCTATTTATGTGAGCATCTTTAACTTCACTAGTTCCTTCATAAGTTATAATGAGGTTATCCCATATTTTTTTTATGTACTTAACATAGAAATTTTCATGTAATCATCAGGTAATAAATCACAATGTAAAGTATTACAAGCCTAGCATTTAATTCATCAAGTTCTCTTTCAACTTCTGAGACCATTCCTCAAAAGGTTTTTCTACTTTAATGCCATTTACTTCTACTATGGGTGCATGATATTGATGTGTCAACATATACCACATGCGTGCATCTTGACCTCTTAAAATGTACTAATTCTATTTTTCCAATAATCAAATGGTACACTATCTAAAAGTGGAGGTCTATGAGTGGATTGTCCCTCTGGTAGTGAACTCTTTGGAAAACCTTATGCCACAGTGAAAAGATCTACTCTTGGATGTTAAGCCAATTAGAGAGCCTAGCTACTCAATTACCAAAATATTTATTAATAAAACTAATTTAATTTTATAATGACAAGATATAATTCTTAATGCAACAAAAATAAATATACAGTAAAGTAAAGAGAGACAATAGGCACACAATTTTTTCGTGGTTTGGCCAAACCCTAAAATTGGCCTACGTCCATGCCTAGCCACCCCTGGCTAGGAATCCACTAAATGCAAAAATAGCTTACAAATAGCACTCTCCTATAACGGGACGAGTACAACCCCTACAATAATATGTACTCTCCTACAAAGGGGCGAGTACAACCCAATATAAATTTTACAACACAAAAGAAAAAAAAAATAAATTTTGATAAAATAAATCTCTCACAAATATACCAAGCTATCCAATTAAAAAAAATGATCTCACAACTTTTAAATGATCACTTCACAACTTAAAAATTTAGCAATATAAAATGCTCACTTAATATTGATAAGAAATAATAAAATAAATATCTTAAAGTGATCTTACTAAGATGTTTATTTTATTACAATTTGTAGACTAACATAAAAATGATTCCAAAATAAATTCACAATATTCTTTTGCATAATAAAATATATTTTAGCAAGGAATAATTTATTTTATTTTAACCAAAAAGATTCTTTCAATTAATGCTAATGATCACAAAATACTTAAATAAAATGAGTATATGATAGATCTAAGTAGGCTAGTAAGCTTTTAATTAAAAGAGATCTAGAAAATATGAAAATAATTTCAGAATAATAATTTAATTTAAAATGCTTAAAATATACTTCTAAAATAGATCTATGAATAAATGATCTTCCAAAATGAGACTAATGAAGAAATATTTCAAGAAACCAAAAGAAATTTGTAGGAAGTTAAAAATTTCAACAAGTTGAAATAGATCCTACAAACTATCACAAGAGTTTCTCACAAAAAAATGATTGAGAAACTTTGATGTGAAAAACAATGTCCAAAGACTAATCCACCAAAAGTATAAATTGGAAAGAATTAAATAGATGGTGAAAATAGCATGAACAACTAAAAGGATTAAGATCAAGAAAACAAACTCAAGTAATTTGAGAAAGCTTAGTTGAAGATGTTGAAGCTTCCAAACCAAGGATTTGATCTTGCAATATTTGGAGAACACTTGGAAAGAAAATCTAAGAAATTTTCTCTTAGATTTTCTGGAGGGATTTTGAATTTTGAATGAGGAATACTTTCATGAAGAGAATGAGGGCAAATTATAGGCAAGAAATTTTGAATTATTTCAAAAATATATTATTCTAACATCATGTTATCATCTAATAATTTAATATTCAATAAAAATATAATTTATATTAAATAAATATTAAATTTAAGCAGCCAAAATTCGGCTATTCACATGGGCAAGTAAAAAAATAATCAAATAAAGCTCTTAATATATTCAAAGCATGTAGCATGCATTCATTATTAAAATCAACTAATGTTTGAAAAGTCATAATAAATTCAATTTTAATTAAACGTGGGTCATGTGACCTATCAAATTAAAGGAAAAAATCCAAGGAATCCATTGGATGAAATCAGATATAAATTCCTTGATTATAAAATGACTTTGGCTAAAATACAAAATTTCATATATTTTTGTTAATTTTAACATGTGACATTTAAATATTATGATATAATTTATATATAATCATACATATGTTAGTTATCATATAACCATCAAATTAAATTAAAATATTTAATTATATTAAGTAAATAAAATAATTACACTTAATAGTCATTATCATTTATTATTTTGACAATTCAAATGCTATGTATGAAACATATAATTGAATGTTAATTAGATAGAGATTTATATAAATTAATCTCATTAAAATAAAAATGTTAAGTTGTGAGCAAATTGATTCATGCCAATGAATAAATGCATATAACCTAAAATATTATATTTTGAGCTTCACATTATCCAATTTGATCTATCTTTCATTAGTCTACTCTTGCAATTTCCTCAAACTTATATGAGATGTATTGGATATGTAATTAGCAATTGATATCTAAAACACATAAAAATTCATTAGAACTTGTCAAACATAAACCCTAAATCCAAAATAATATAAACCTAAAAACCTAAATGTAAACTTAATAAAACCTAAAAAATAAAATAAATAAATAAACCTAAACCTAAATAAAATAAAAACCTAAACTAAAACCTAAACCTAAACCTAAAAATAAAATAAAGTAAAATAAATTAAAAAACTAAAATAAAATTAATAAAAACTAATACTAAACTAAAAAAATAAACTAAACTTAACAATAAAAAACCTAACTAAAATAAAAACTAAACATAAAATAAAAATAAAATAAACCTAAAATAAAATATAATAAAAACTAAATAAAAACCTTAACCTAAATAATATCCCTAAAATTAAAACCTAAAAATAAATAAAAAATAAAACCTAAACCCTAAACTAAAAAAAAAATTACAAGGAAAATAAAAATAAAATAAACAAAATAAAATAAACTAAAACCTAAACTAAAACAAACAAAATAAAAATAAATAAAACTTAAACATAAACCTAAACCAAAACCTAATCCTAAACTAAAAATAAAATAAACCTAAACCTAAACTGAAAAATAAATCCTAAATGGACTTAAATAAAAACCTAAAACTTAAACCTAGAAAAATAAAATAAAAACCTAAACCTAAACCTAAAAATAAAAAAATAAAACTTAAACCTAAAAAATAAAATAAAATAAAACTAAACTAAAAAAAAAATAAACCTAAACTTAAACCTAAATGTAAAATATAAACTAAAATAAGAAACTTAAACTAAAATAAATAAACCTAAAATAAATAAACTAAACTAAATAAAAATAAAAATAGACCTAAATTAAAATAAAAATATAAAAGACAAATAAACTAAATAAACATAAGCCTACTAATTTACATAATTTATAAAAAGTAAGAAAACAAAAAATAAATAAATAAAAACCCTAACCCTAAACCCTAAACCCTAAAATTAACCCTAAACTCTAAAACCTAAACCCTAAACCCTAAAACCCTAAACCCTAACCCTAAACCCTAAACCTTAAAACCTTAAACCCTAAACCCTAAACCCTAACCCCTGGACCCTAAACCCTAAAAACCTATAAACCTAAACCTAAACTTAATAAAACCTAAAATAAAATAAATTAAAATCTAAAACCTAAATAAATTAAAAAATAAAATAAAATAAAAACCTAAACTAAAACCTAAACCTAAAATTGAAAATAAATTAAATTAAATTAAATTAAATTAAACTAAATAAATTAAATAAAAAATTAAAACTAAACTAAAAAATAAAATAAACCTAAGAATAAAATACCTAAATAAAATAAAAACTAAATGTAAAATTAAAATATAATAAACCTAAAATAAAAACTAAATAAAAAGTAAAATAAAAAAATAAACCTAAAAATAAAACATAAAAATAAATAAATAATAAAACCTAAACCCTAAACTAAAAAGAAAACCTAAGCCTAAAATAAAAATAAAATAAACAAAATTAAATAAACCTAAACCTGAACTAAAATAAATAAAACTTAAACTTAAACCTAAACCAAAAATAAAAATAAAATAAACCTAAATATAAAGTAAATAAACTAAACTAAAATAAATAAAACCTATTCCTAAACCTAAAATAAAGTAAACCTAAAATTAAACCTAAACTAAATAAAATAAAATTAACAAAAAATAAACTTAAACCTAAAATAAAAAAATAAAACCTAAAAAAAATTGAAAATAAAACCTAAAACCTAAATCTAAAAAAGTAAAATAAAAACCTAAACTAAACCTAAAAATTAAAAATAAAACCTAAACCTAAAAAATAAAGTAAAAATAAAACTAAACTTAAAAAATAAACCTAAACCTAAACCTAAAAAATAAACTAAAATAAAAAACCTAAACTAAAATAAATAAACCTAAAATAAATAAACTAAATGAAATAAAAATAAAAGTAAACATAAATAAAAAATAAACTAAATAAACTAAATAAAATTAAACCTACGAGCTTACTTAATTTAAAAAAAAACCCTAACCCTAAACCAACAACCGAAAACCCTACACTCTAAACCCTAAATTTAAACTTAAAACCTAAACCTAAACTTAAAACCTAAACCTAAAATAAACCTAAAACCTAAACTTACAACTAAATAAAACCCTAAACTAAAACACTAAACTAAACCTAATCCTAAACTCCTAACTAACCATAAACCCTAACTAAACTATAAACCCTAAACTACAAATTAACCTAAACCTAAACCCTAAACCTTAAAAGAAACCCTAAACCCTCAAATAAACCTAAACCTAAACCAAACTAAACTAAAATACAGAACCCTAAACCCTAAACCCTAAAACCCTAAACCCTAAACCCTAAACTCTATAATGCAAACCCTAAACCATAAACCTTAAACCCTAAAAACCCTAAACCTTAAAACCTAAACCTTAAACCCTATGTCCCAAACCCTAATCCCTAAATTAACTGAAAACCCTAAACCCTAAAAAGCTAAATACTTAAACCTAAACTAAATAAAACCTAAAAATAAAATAAATATAAAAGCTTAAAAAAATAAAAAAAATAAAACATAAACTAAACTAAAAAATAAAAAACCTAAATAAAATAAAAAACTAAACCTAAAATAAAAATATAATAAACCTAAAATAAAATAAAATAAAAACTAAATGAAAACCTAAAATTAAAAAATAAAGCAAAAAATAAAACCTAAAAATAAATAAAAAATAAAACCTAAACCCTAAATAAAAAAAATGCTAAACCTAAAATAGAAATAAGATAAACCTAAACCTAAACTAAAATAAACTAAAATAAAATAAATAAAACTTAAACCTAAACCTAAAATAAACTAATCCTAAACCTAAACCTATACTAAAAAATAAAACTTTAAAATAAACCCAAAATAAAAACCTAAAACCAAATCCTAAAAAAATAAAATAAAAACCTAAACCTAAACCTAAAAATAAAAAATAAAACCCAAGCCTAAAAAATAAAATAAAATTAAATTAAATTAAAAAATAAACCTAAATTGAAAGGTAAACTAAAAAAATAAATTAAAATAAAAAACTCCAACATCCATTGCAATGTAAAGAGACTCAGTTGATCATCCCAAGTGTAAGTATTCATCACCAATGTAACTCCTAAGATATCCTTCAAGTGGCATGCCTCCTCTTTAGTTATAAGCTAAGCATATCTCTAGTCAAGTAAGGCCTGATAAGAGATTCCCTCATCTCTTTGGATAAGACGAGGGCGTTGTATATGCTTAACTTAGTTGGAAACTTTCTAAGTTGAGCTAAGACATTGTAATCAACTCTGGCTTAGTCCTCCACAAGCATATCCATGGGTGGAGCATCCTATGGAGGGACTAGCTGCTCACTAGAACTAATGACTTACTTACCCTTATCCTGAGGTGCTACCCTAGGAGGTAGAACTTTGCCACTGCGTAGGTTGACTTTAGTGACTTCTTGGAATGATGAGCTTATGGAAAGTTCTACCTTCTCATCCATACTTATAGCTTCTATGGGATCCTCGAGTTAGTTAAGCCTATCTCAAGAGGTTAACCCATTGAAAAGATTGTCTAACTCTGAATTAGAAAGGAAAGGATCAGAACTACAAGAGCTATTATTTTTATTTAGATTCGGAGAGCTTTCAATTGGAATAAAATCAAGAGCAGCACAAATAGACAGTATAGAAGTAGAACCAACTTTCTTCATTAATTTCTTTTTGGGTGGAGGTTTATGATAGAAATCAAGTAAAGTAAGCAGAGTAAGGGATTTAGTGCCCTTATCTAGATACAATGCTCCTAATGATAGAAGAGGTGGTAGCTACAACGGTGGTAGCTAACAACTCGATGGTTATGCATGACTATCTCAAAGTATGGAAATAACTACTTTCTGTCACCTTCTCCGAAGTCCTTTTGCAACTAGCAAACCTTCCTTGGTGTTGGTGGGTTTGAGCTACTTCATGCACCAAAGAAAAGCATCTTGATATTAGAAATGATCTTCTTAGAGGTGTGATAGGGAGATATCCTAACCTTCTATGGTCTTAAGAGGATCACAAGTATTCCTAAGGAGTACTCTAACAGAACTGGATGGTTGTTCTAATAAGTATTCCTAAGGGATAACTATGGCTCCCAACTTGTAGCTATGCTGCTAGTCCTTAAAAGTGATACAATCCTCAGACATGGCCTAATATGCGGTATGGGCACAACTAGGATCATCGCTCTGCCCACTTCCTTTAGCCTCTTAAGCTCGTAACGAAAGTCAAGTTTCTTTAAGAGATTTTAAAGATTTTCCTAACTACTTGAATGAATATGGTTTATTCAATCTATTGGCAAGGGCATGTAGAAAGTAGCTACCTAGCGATGGATATGAATACCGCTGTTGGGTAGGCTGCTGAGGTGGTGGAAATGGTCATACTGTGGTGGCTGTATGATGGCGAGGTGGTGGAAGAGGAGGTGGCAAAAGAGGTTGAGCTCATACCTATATCAACTTTGTATGGTCCATTGACACAACCGTCCCTAGCTTCTTCTCAAACACCTTCAAGCAGATGATTGGTGGGATTGGGCAACTATTTGACTTCCTCTTGTAGCTAGCTACCTTGTTGATTAATTTCTAATGTTTTGATGGTAAAGCCCTTAAGCATGAAGGCACCAGACCATGGAGATTTTGAGAAGAATCTCAATGCAACTCTGGACAAATTGGTTCTGATTTCATGTAGAAGTTGTGCCACCCGAGAATGTAATTAAAAGAGTCATTGAGTTTCGCTTTCTACAATGAGGTTGCTTACAATCATCCCTCACTGAGCTCCAAAGAAACCTCTTGATGAAGAGTTGCTAAACTCAAAAAAGTCTTCATCGAACCAGACGCTCGTGAACCAATCAAAAGCAACACTTGACATTGCTAATGAAAAAAATAAGAGGAGTGTGTTGCACCGATGTTAAACAAATTCTAAAGTGTTCAATGTGTTATCGTGGGTTCCCACTCCCATCAAAGATCTTGAAGGATGGTGGCAAAACCATAAATAAAATAAAAACTAAATAAAAATTTAAACCTAAAAAATAAACCTAAAAATAAATAAAAAATAAAACCTAAACCCCAAACTAAAAAAAGAACCTAAACCTAAAAAAAACAAAATAAAATAAACATAAACCTAAACTACAATAAAGCAAACTAAAATAAATAAAACTAAAACCAAAATTTAAAATAAGTTAAACCTAAACCCTAAACTAGATAAAATAAAATAAACTAAAAATAAACCTAAACCTAAACTAAAAAAACCTATAAATAACCATAAAATAAAAACATAAAAACTAAACATAAAAAAATAAAATAAAACCTAAACATAAACCCAAAATAAAAATAAAACCTAAACCTAAAAATAAAATAAAAAATAAAACTAAACTAAAACATAAACCTAAACCTAAACCTAAAAAATAAACTACAATACAAAACCTAAACTAAAATAAATAAAACTAAACTAAATAAAATAAATTAAATAAAATATAAAATAAAATAAACTAAAATACATAAAAAAATTAAAATAAATTAAATAAACCTAAACCTATCAGTTTACTTAATTTAAAAAAAAGAAACCCTAAACCCTAAACCTTAAACCATAAACGTACAAGCCTAAACCCCAAACAATAAACCTACAACCATAAACCCTAAACCCTAAACTAACCCTAAACCCTAAACCCTAACCCTAACCCTAAACCTTAACCTCTAAAACCCTAAACCCTAAACCTTAAACTAACCCGAAACCCTAAACCAAAAACCCTAAAAATCTTAAAACCTAAAGCCTAAAGCCTAAACCCTAAATTAACCTTAAACCCTAAGCTAACCCTAAACCCTAAACCTTAAACCCTAAAGACTAAATAGTCAACCCGAAACCCCAAACCCTAAACCCTAACCCTAAACCCTAAACCCTAAAACCCTAAACCTAAAACCCTAAACCATAAACCCTAAAAAATTAAAAACCTAAACCTAAACTAAATAAAACCTAAAAATAAAATAAATAAATAAACCTAAACCTAAATAAAATAAAATAATAAAATAAAATAAAAACCTAAACCTAAACCTAAAAATAACGTAAAATAAACTAATAAAAATAAGCTAAAATAAAATAAATAAAAACCAAAACTAAACTAAAATATAAAATAAACCTAAGAATAAATGACCTAAATAAAATAAAACTAAACATAAAATAAAATTAAATAAAAAAACCTACACCTAAAAATAAACCTTAAAATAAAATAAAAATAAATAAAGCAATACGTTAAACCCTAAACTAAAAAAATTAAACCAAAAAAAATAAAATAAAAAAAATAAAATAAAACTAAAACTAAATTAAAATAAATAAAATCTAAACCTAATCCTAAAATAAACTAAACCTAAACCAAAACCTAAACCTAAACTAAATGAAATAAAATAAACTAAAATAAACATATACCTAAACTAAATAATAAAACCTAAAATAAAAACCTAAAACCTAAACTTAAAAAAATTAAATAAAAACTTAACCCTAAACCTAAACCTAATCCTAAAAACTAAACTAAAATAAAAAACATAAAAAGTAAATTAACTTCAAATAAATAAAGTAAACTAAATAAAAAATAAACCTAAATAAAAAAATAAAATAAAATAATTTGAAATAAAAAATAACTAATTAAACTAAATAAACCTAAAGCTGTCGGTTTACTTAATTAACATGAAAACTAGAAACCTTAAACCCTAAATCCTAAACCATAAATCCTAAACCCTAAACCCTAAACCCTAAACCATAAAACTAACATTAAAACCTAAATCCTAAACCTACAACCCTAAATCCTAAGCCCTAAACCCTGAACCCTTAAAAAACCATTATCCCTAAACTAACCCTAAACCCAAAACCCTAAATCCTAAAATCCTAAACCCTAAAACCAAGACCCTAAACCCTAAAACCTAAGCCCTAAAACTGACAACCCTAAACCCTTAATCCTAAAAAACTAAAAACCTAAACATAAATTAAATAAAACCTAAAAATTAAATAAAAAAAACCTAAACTTAAATGAAATAAAAATAAAAATAAAATAAAAGTCTAAATTAAAACCTAAAGCTAAGCCTAAACTTAAACCTTAACCTAAACCTACAAATAAAATAAATAAAAAATAAAAACTAAACTAAAATAAAATAAATAAAAACTTAAATGAGACTAAAAAATAAAATAAACCTTAAAAGAAAAAGCATAAATAAAATTAAACCTAAACAAAAAAAAATAAAATAAATTAACCTAAAATAAAAAAAAATAAAAACTAAACAAAAACCTAAACCTAAAATATAAACCTAAAAATAAAACCTAAAAATAAATAAAAAATAAAACGTAAATAATAAACTAAAAAAAAACCTAAACTAAAATAAACAAAATAAAAAAAACATAAACCTAAACAAAAATAAACTAAACTAATATAAATAAACCTAACCTAAACTAAAATAAAGTTAAACCTAAACTAAATAAAAAAATAAAAGAAACTAAAATAAACTTAAACCTAAACTAAAAATAAACCTAAAAATAAACCTTAAAAAACCAAAACCTAAACCTAAAAAAAAAAGAAAAAATAAAACCAAACCTAAACCTAAAAAATAAAAAAGAAAACCTAAACCTAAAAAAAAATAAATAAAAAATAAACTAAACTAAATGTAAAATAAATCTAAACCTAAACTTAAAAAATAAACAAAAATAAAAAAAAGTAAACTAAAATAAATAAACCTAAAATAAACAAAATAAACTAAATAAAATAAAATAAACCTAACTAATTAGATAAACTAAAATAAATAAAAATTAAACTAAACAAACTAAAACCTAAACATACCAATTAATTTTAAAAAAATCCTAAACCTAAAACCTAAACCTAAATAAATAAACCTAAACCTAAACCATTTAAACTACAAATAAAACTAAACAAAAATTTTAAATAAACCCTAAACTTAAACCTAAAACCTAAACTAAAATAATCCTAACACTAAACTAAACTAAACCCTAAATCCTAAATCTAAACCTAAACCTAAATTAAAACTCAACCTAAACCTAAACTAAACCCTAAAGTCCCTTGAACTAAATTGCTAACAATCCACCCTAAACCCTAAACCCTAAACCCTAAACCCTAAATCGTAAACCCTAAAGTGTAAACCCTAACCCTAACCCTAAACCTAAAACCCTAAACTATAAACCCTAAACCCTAAAACCCTAAACCCTAAAGCCTAAGCCCTAAAAACCCTAAAGCCTAAAGCCTAAACCCTATACCCTGAACCAACCCTTAATCCTAAGCTAACTCTAAACCCTAAAAACCTAAAAACCTAAACTTAAAGTAAATAAAACTTAAAACTAAAATAAATAAATAAACCTAAACCTAAAAAAATAAAAAAAATAAATAATAAATAAAACTTAAACCTAAAATAAAATTAAAATAAAAAATAAAAAAACTAAATTAAAATAAATATAAACCTAAACTAAATAAAAATAATAATATTAACCTAAGAATAAAAAACCTAAATACAATAAAAACTAAATGTAAAATAAAAAAAAAACTTAAAATAAAATATAAAAATTAAATAAAACCTAAACCTAAAAAATAAACCTAAAATAAACCTAAAATAAATAAAAAAAATAAAACCCAAACCCTAAACTAAAAAATAAAACTAAACATAAAATAAAATAAAATAAAAAAAATAAAATATACAAACCTAAACTAAAATTAACTAAATTAAAATAAATAAAACCTAAATCTAAACTAAAATAAACTAAACCTAAACTCTAAACTAAATAAAATAAAATAAACTAAAAATAAACCTAAACCTAAACTGAAAAATAAAACCTAAAAATAAACCTAAAATAAAAACCCTAAACCCTAAACCCTAAAAAGCTAAATTCCTAAACCTAAACTAAATAAAATCTAAAAATAAAATTAATAAAAAATGTAAACCAAGATAAAATGAATAAAAATTAAAAAAAAAAAGAAAAACATAAACTAAAACCTAAACCTAAACTTAAACCTAAAAAGAAAATAAAATAAAAAATAAAAACTAAACTAAAATAAAATAAATGAAAACCTAAACTAAACTAAAAAATAAAAATCTAAATAAAATAAGAACAAAACCTAAAATAAAAATAAAATAAACCTAAAATAAAATAAAATAAAAACTAAATAAAAACCTAAACCTATAAAATAAACCTAAACATAAAACATAAAAATAAATTAAAAATAAAACCTAAACCCTAAATTAAAAAGAAAACCTAAACCTAAAATAAAAATAAAATAAACCTAAACCTAAACTAAGATAAACTAAACTAAAATAAATAAAACCTAAACCTAAACCTAAAATAAACTACACCTAAACTAAATAAAATAAAATAAACTAAACTAAAATAAATAATACCTAAACCTAAACCTAAAATAAACTACACCTAAACATAAACCTAAACTAAATAAAATAAAATAAACTCAAAATACACCTAAACTAAAAAAATAATACCTAAAAACTAACCTAAAATAAAAAACTAAAACCTAAACCTAAAAAAAATTAACTAAAAACCTAAACCTAAACATATAAACAAAAAATAAAACCCAAGCTTAAAAAATTAAATAAAAATAAAACTAAACAAAAAAATAAACACAAACCTAAACCAAAACCTATAAAATAAACTAAAATAAATTAACCTAAAATAAATAAACTAAACTAAATAAAAATTAAATAAACTTAAATAAAAATTAAATAATAAAATAAACTAAAATAAATATACTAAATAAGCCTGAACCTATCAGTTTACTTAATCTAAAAAAAAGAAAAATAAAAATGAAAAAAACCCCAAACCCTAAACCCTAAACCATAAACCCTAAACCCTAAATCCTAAACCTACAACCCAAAACCCTAAAACCTAAAACCTAAACATTAAACCTATAACCCTAAACTGTAAACCCTATACCCTAAAACCCTAAACCCAAAACCCAAAACCCTAAAACCCTAAACCATAAACCATCAACCCTTAACCATAATCCCTAAAATCTACAACCCTAAACCCTAAACCCTGAGCCCTAAAAACTAAAACCTAAACTAAATAAAACCTAAAAATAAAATTAAAAAAAAACTAAAACTTAATTAAATAAAAAATAAAATAAAATAAGAACCTAAACCTACAGATAAAAGTAAAATAAAATAAAAAAATAAAAACTAAACTAAAATAAAATAAGTAAAAACATAAACTAAACCAAAAAAATAAGATAAACCTAAAAATAAAAAACTTAAATAAAATTAAAACTAAACATAAAATAAAATAAAATAAAATAAAAACTAAATAAAAACCTAAACCTAAAAATAAACCTAAAAATAAATAAAAAATAAAACCTAAACCCTAAACTAAAAAAAAACCTAAACCAAAAAATAAACAAAACAAAATAAACATAAACCTAAACTAAAAAAAACTAAACTAAACAAATAATAAAACCTAAAATAAACCTAAAATAAACCTAAAATAAACCAAAAAATAAACCTAAAAAATAAACCTAAAATAAAAACTTAAAAGCTAAACCTAAACAAATAAAATAAAAACCTAAACCTAAACCTAAAAATACAAAATAAAAGTTAAACCTAAAAAAAACTAAACTAAAAAGTAAACATAAACGTAAGCCTAAACCTAAAAAATAAACTAAAATAAAAAACCCAAACTAAATTAAATATAATCAAAATAAATAAACCAAACTAAATAAAATAAAAATAAAAAATAAAATAAACTAAAATAAATAAAAAATAAACTAAATAAACCTAAACCTTAAACATACAATCCTAAAAAATTATAAACACTAAACCCTAAACCCTAAACCTAAAACCTAAACCCAAAATAACAAAACCCTAAACCCTAAACCCTAAATCAAAACTAACCCTAAACTAAAGCCTAAACCCTAAGCTAACCTAAACCTAAACCTAAACTAAAAATAAACCTAAGTAAACTAAACCCTAAACACTAAACCCTAAAACCCTAAAGCCTAAACCCTAAATTAAACTAAAACCCTAAAAAAACCCTAAACCATAAAGCCTAAACCTAAACCCTAAAAAACTAAATCCTAAACCCTAACCCTATACCCTAAATCCAAAAAAAAAAAACCCATATACCCTAAATCCTAAAATCCTAAACCCTTAAACCTTAAGCCCTAAACCCAAAACCCTTAAAATCTAAAGACCTAAACCTAAACTAAATTAACCTAAAAATAAAATAAATAAATAAACCTAAACCTAAATAAAATAAAAACCTAAACTAAGACATAAACCTAAACCTAAAAATAAAATAAAATAAAAAATAAAAATAAACTAAAATAAAATAAAGAAAAACCTAAACTAAACTAATAAATATTATAAAAATAAGAAGAAAAAAACTTAATAAAATAAAAACTAAACATAAAATAAAAATAAAATAAAATAAAAAATAAACATAAAATAAAATAAAATTAAATAAAAACCTAAACCTAAAAATAAAACTTAAAAATAAAACTTAAAAATAAATAAAAAATAAAACCTAAACCCTAAAAAAAAAAATCCTAATCCTAAAATAAAAATAAAATGAACAAAATAAAATAAACCTAAACCTAAACTAAAATAAACTACACTAAAATAATTAAAATCTAAACCTAAACCTAAAATAAATTAAATGTAAATTGAAACCTAAACTAAATGAAATAAAATAAACTAAAAATAAACCTAAACCTAAATTAAAAAATAAAACCTAAAAGTAAACCTAAAATAAAAACCTAAAACTTGAACCTAAAAAAATAAAATAAAATATAAACCTAGACTTAAAAATAAAAGATAAAATTGAAACCTAAAAAATATAAATGAAAATAAAACTCAACTAAAACATAAACCTAAACCTAAAAAATAAACTAAAATGAAAACCTAAAATAAAATAAATAAACCTAAAATAAATAAACTAAACTAAAAAAAATAAAAATAAACATAAATAAAAATAAATAAAATAAACTAAAATAAATAAAGAATAAACTAATTAAACTAAATAAACCTAAACCTATGGGTTTACTTAATTAAAAAAAAACCTAAACCTTAAATCCTAAACCAAAACCCTAAAGCTTAAACCCTAAACCATAAAACTAACCTTAAACCCTAAACCTACAACCCTAAACCTTAAACCCTAAAAGACCATAAACCCTAAAAGCATAAACCCTAAACCCTAAACCCTAAACCCTAAACCCTAAACCTAACCCTATACCCTTAACCAAAACCCAAAACCCAAAACCCTAAAACCCTAAATCCTAAACCCTAAAAACCCTAAACCCTAATGCCAAAAAACTTAAACCCTAAACTAACCCTAAACCTTAAGCTAACCCTAAACCCTAAGCTAACCCTAAACACTAAGCCCTCAAAACCCTAAAGCCTAAAGCCTAAACACTAAACCTAAACCCTAAACTCTAAACTAAAACCCTATACCCTAAACCCTAAAACCCTAAACCCTAAAACCATAAACCCTAAACCCTAAACCCTAAAACTAAACCCTAAACCCTAAAAACTTAAAAGCCTAAACCAAATAATAAAATAAATAAAATAACCTAAACCTAAATAAAATAATAAAATAAAAAAGAAAAATAAACTAAATAAAAATAAATAAAAACCTAAACTAAACTAAAAATTAAAGTAAACCTAAGGATAAAAAACCTAAATAAAATAAAAACTAAAATTAAAATTTAAATAAAATAAACCTAAAATATAATAAAATAATAATTAAATAAAAACCTAAACCTTAAAATTAAAAATAAAACCTAAAAATAAACAGAAAATAAAATCTAAACCCTAAACTAAAAAAAGAACCTAAACCTAAAATAAAAATAAAATAAACAAAATAAAACTAACCTAAACCTAAAATAAAATAAACTAAACTAAATATAAATAAATCCTAAACCTAAACCTAAACTAAATAAAATAAAATAAACTAAAAATAAAACTATACCTAAACTAAAAAATAAAACCTAAAAATAATCCTAAAATAAAAACCTAAAACCTAATCCTAAAAAAGTAAAATAAAACCTAAACCTAAACCTAAACCAAAATAAAAAAAAAATAAAACCTAAACCTATAAAATAAAATAAAAATAGAACTTAACTAAAAACTAAACCTAAACCTAAAAAATAAACTAAGAAAATCCTAAACTAAAATAAATAAACCTAAAATAAATAAACTAAACTAAATAAAAATAAAAAATAAACTTAAATAAAAATAAAAAATAAAATAAACTCAAATAAACAAAAAAATTAAATAAACTTAAATGTACTGGTTTACTTAATTTTAAAAGAATTATTTCTTAAACCCTAAATCCTAAACCCTAAACCCTAAACCTTAAAACTAACCCTAAACCCTAAACCATAAACCTACAACCCTAAACCCTTAACCCTAAAACCTAAAACCCTAAACTCTAAACCCTAATCCTAAAAAAATATACCAAAAAATAAAAACTAAAAATAAATAAAAAATAAAAACTAAACCCTAAACTAAAAAAAACCTAAACCTAAAATAAACAAAATATAATAAACATAAACCTAAACTAAAATAAATAAAACTAAATTATTTAAAACCTAAACCTAAACCTAAAATAAACTAAACATAAACCCTAAACTAAATAAAATAAAATAAAATAAAAATAAACTTAAACCTAAACTAAAAAAGAAAACCTAAAAAATAAACCTAAAATAAAAACTTAAAACCTAAACCTAAGAAAATATAATAAAAACCTAAACCTATACCTAAAAATAAAAAATAATACCTAAACCTAAAAAAGAAAATAAAAATAAAACCAAACAAAAAAATAAACATAAACCAAAAACCTAAACCTAAAAAATAAAATAAAATAAAAAACCTAAACTAAAATAAATAAACCAAACTAAGTAAAGCTAAACCTATCGGTTTACTTAATTCAAAAAAAACCCTAAACCCTAAACTCTTAATCCTAAACCCTAAACCCTAAACCATAAACCCTAAAACTAACCCTAAACCCTAAAACCTAAACCTAAAACCCTAAAACCAAAACCCAAACCCTAAAACCCTAAACCCTAAACCCTAAACTAACCCTAAACCCTAAACCCTAAGCCCTAAAAACTAAAAACCCTAAAGCCTAAAGCCTAAACCCAATACCCTAAGTTAACCCTAGACCCTAAACCCTAAACCCTAAATCCTAACCCTAAACCATAAACCCTAAAACCCTAAACCCTAAAACCATAAACCGTAAACCCTAAGCCCTACACCATAAACCTTAAAAACCTAAAAACCTAAACCTAAAATATATTAAACCTAAAAATAAAATAAATAAAAATACCTAATCCTAAACCTAAACCTAAAAATGAAATAAATAAGTAAACCTAACCTAAATAAATGAAAATAAAAATAAAATAAAAACTTAAACTAAAACTTAAACTTAAACCTAAAAATAAAGTAAAATAAACTAATAAAAATAAGTTAACATAAAATAAATAAAAACCTAAACTAAACTAAAAAAATAAAATAAACCTAAGAATAAAAAACCTAAATAAAATGAAAACTAAATGTAAACTGAAAATAAAATAAACCTAAAATAAAATAAAGTAAAAATTAAATAAAAAATTAAACCTAAAAAATAAACCTTAAAATAAAACCTAAAAATAAAAAAAATAAAACCAAAACCTAAAACTAAAAAAAAAACCTAAAACTAAAATAAAAATAAAATAAACAAAATAAAATAAACCTAAACCTAAACTAAAATAAATTAAACTAAAATAAATAAAACCTAAACCTAAACTAAATTAAACAAAATAAACTAAAAATAAACTAAAAATGAAACCTTTAAAATAAACCTAAAATAAAACCTAAAACCTAAACCTAAAAAAATAAACTAAAATAAAACCTAAATTGAAATAAATAAACCTAAAATAAACTAAACTAAATAATAATAAAAATAAGCATAAATAAAAATATAAAATAAAATAAGCTAAAATAAATAAAAATTAAATTAAATAATCTAAATAAACATAAACCCTAAAGCTACAACCCTAAACCCTAAAGCTACAACCCTAAATCCTAAACCCTAAATTGTAATCCCTAAAAAACCCTAAACCCTAAACCCTAAGTCCTAACCTTAAACCTTAAACCCTAAAAGCATAAACCCTAAAACCCTAAACCCTAAACCCTAAACCTTAAAGCCTAAGCCTAAACCCTAAACCCTAAACCCCAAACCCTAAACCTAAACCTGAAGTAACTAAATAAATTAAAAAAATAAACCAAAAACAAAACCTTTACATTAAGATTGGGCAGAATCTTGACGACATGAACATCACAACCGTGCTCGCTTTAGATCCGTGGTGGAAATGAAGGTGAAGGTGGCGCTATCGTAATGGTGGTAGGAACTGGAGGTGTTGGTACATAGAGGTGGTGGTATAGAGGTGGTGGTCGAGTAGTGTTGGTTATGGAGGCAGAGGAGCCACGAGGTTACAAACTGGTGGTGGTAGAGAGGAGAGATCGATATGAGGGATCCGCTATTCGAGAGGTCGTAATTCTAATGGGAACGGAGAAAATGAAGAACACATCCAATCTTCTACTTATGGAACAATCTTTATATAGAGATGATTCTTGTTATCTAGGTTTTAATTTGTTTTATGTGAACTTTTGATCTATGTCATCGCTATATCATAAAAACTTGTGCTACTTGGTTGATGAAATCAAAAGAAGAAAGGTTGAATCTAAATTTTTTCCCTATAAAAAAAAACAAAAACCCTAAACCCTAAACTAAAACTTGAAACCTAAACCTAAAACCTAAACCCTAAACCCTAAACATCTTAAACCCCAAACCTTAAACCGTATACCCTAAACACTAAACCCTAAACCCTAAAACCTTAAACCTAAGCCCTAAACCCTAAATCCTAAATCCAAAAAAAACCTAAAACTTAAACCCTAAAAAGCTAAGCCTAAAATAAATGAAACTTAAAAATAAAATAAATAAAAAACCTAAACCAATATATAATAAAACCATAAACTAAAACTTAAACCAAAACCTAAACTTAAAAAGAAAATAAAATAAGAAATAAAAATTAAACTAAAATAAGATAACTAAAACCTAAACTGAACTAAAAAATCAAAAACCTAAATAAAATTAAAACTAAACCTAAAATAAAATAAAATAAAAACTAAATAAAAACCTAAACCTGAACAATAAACATAAAAATAAAACCTAAAAATGAATAAAAAATAAAACCAAAACCCTAAATTAAAAAAAGGCTAAACCAACAATAAAAATAAAATAAACCTAAACCTACACTAAAATAAACTAAACTAAAAATCAATAAAACTTAAACTTAAAATAAACTAAACCTAAACCTAAACCTAAACCTAAACTAGCTAAATAAAATAAACTAAAAATAAACCTAAACCTAAACTAAAAAATAAAACCTAAAAATAAACCTAAAATAAAAACTTAAAACCTAAACCTAAAAAAAATAAAATAAAAACTTAAACCTAAACTTAAAAATAAAAAATAAAACTTAAACCTAAAAAAATAAAATAAAAATAAAACTAAATTAAAAAAAATAAACCTAAACCTAAAAAATAAACTAAAATGAAAAACCTAAACTAAAATAAATAAACATAAAATAAATAAACTAAACTAAATAAAAATAAATAAAAACTTAAATGAAAATAAAAAATAAAATAAATTAAAATTAATAATAAATAAATAAAATAAACCTAAACCTACCCGTTTACTTAATTTAAAAAATAAAAAATAAAAAATAACCCTAAACCCTAAACCCTAAAACTAACCCTAAACTTTAAACTCTAAATCCTAAACCAACAATCCTAAACCTTAAACCCTAAACCCTAAAACCCTAAACACTAAACCCTAAACCTTAAACCCTAAACCCTAAAAAACTTGAAAACCCTAAACCCTAAACTAACCCTAAATCCTAAACCCAAAACCCTTAACCCTAAACCCTAAACCATAACCCTAACCCTAACCCTAACCTTAAACCCTAAACCCTAAAACACTAAACCCTAAACCCTAAAACACTAAACCCTAAACCTAAAACCTTCCTGCTCTAAACCCTAAATCCTAAATCCAAAACCTAAAACTTAAACCCTAAAAGTAAGCTCTAAAATAAATGAAACTTAAAAATAAAATAAATAAAAAAACCTAAACCAATATATAATAAAAACATAAACTAAAACTTAAACCTAAACCTAAACCTAAACCTAAAAAGTAAAACAAAACAAGAAATAAAAATTAAACTAAAATAAGATAACTAAAAACTTAAACTGAACTAAAAAATCAAAAACCTAAATAAAATTAAAACTAAACCTAAAATAAAATAAAATAAAAACTAAATAAAAACCTAAACCTGAACAATAAACATAAAAATAAAACCTAAAAATGAATAAAAAATAAAACCAAAACCCTAAACAAAAAAAAAAGGCTAAACCAAAAATAAAAATAAAATAAACGTAAACCTACACTAAAATAAACTAAACTAAAAATCAATAAAACCTAAACCTAAAATAAATTAAACCTAAACCTAAACCTAAACCTAAACCTAAACTAGCTAAATAAAATAAACTAAAAGTAAACCTAAACCTAAACTAAAAAATAAAACCTAAAAATAAACCTAAAATAAAAACTTAAAACCTAAACCTAAAAAAAAAATAAAATAAAAACTTAAACCTAAACTTAAATATAAAAAATAAAACTTAAACCTAAAAAAATAAAATAAAAATAAAACTAAATTAAAAAAAAAATTAAACCTAAAAAATAAACTAAAATGAAAAACCTAAACTAAAATAAATAAACGTAAAATAAATAAACTAAAATAAATAAAAATAAATAAAAACTTAAATCAAAATAAAAAATAAAATAAATTAAAATTAATAAAAAATAAACAAAATAAACCTAAACCTATCAGTTTACTTAATTTAAAAAATAAAAAATAAAAAAATAAACCCTAAACCCTAAAATTAACCCTAAACTTTAAACTCTAAATCCTAAACAAACAATCCTAAACCTTAAACCCTAAACCCTAAAACCCTAAACACTAAACCCTAAACCTTAAACCCTAAACCCTAAAAAATTGAAAACCCTAAACCCTAAACTAACCCTAAATCCTAAACCCAAAACCCTTAACCCTAAACCCTAAACCATAATCCTGACCTAACCTAACCTTAAACCTTAAACCCTAAAACACTAAACCCTAAACCCTAAACCCTAAAACACTAAACCCTAAACCCTAAAACCTTAAACCCTAAGCCCTAAACCCTAAATCCTAAATCCAAAAAAAAACCTAAAACTTAAACCCTAAAAAGTTAAGCCTAAAATAAATGAAACCTAAAATAAAATAAAATAAAAAACCTAAACCTAACTAAAATAAAAAGATAAAATAAAATAAAAACCTTAACTAAAGCCTAAACCTAAACCTAAAAATAAATAAAGAAACTAAAATAAAGTAAATAAAAACCTAAACAAACCTAAAAAAAAAATAGACCTAAGAATAAATGACCTAAATAAAATAAAAACAAAATAAAAAATAAAAATAAAATAAACCTAAAATAAAATAAAATAAAAACTAAATAATAACCTAAACCTAAAAATAAATAAATAAAACCTAAACCCTAAACTAAAAAAAAACCCTAAACCTAGAATAAAAATAAAATAAATAAAATAAAATAAACTAAAAATAAACCTAAACCTAAACTAAAAAATAAAACCTAAAAATAAAACAAAATAAAACCTAAAACTTGTCCTAAAAAAAAATAAAATATAAACCTAATCTTAAACCTAAAAAAAAAATATAACTTAAACCTAAAAAATAAAATATAAATAAAACTCAACTACCTAAACCTAAACCTAAACCTTAAAAAAAACTAAATTAAAAAACCCAAACTAAAATAAATAAACTAATAATAAATAAACTAAAATAAATAGAAATAAAAAATAAGCATAAAAAAATAAAAAGTAAACATAAATAAAAATATAAAATAAAATAATCTAAAATAAATAAAAAATAAACTAAATAAATAAAATAAGAAATGTTGAATATGAATTTATTCTCTATTAAAAAAAACCAAAACCCTAAACCCTAAATCATAAACCCTAAAACCCTAATTTCTAAACCCTAAGCCCTAAATCCTAAACCCAAAAAAATAAAACCTTAAACCCTAAACCATAAACCCCAAACCCTAACCCCTAAACACTAAACCCTTAAAAATCTAAAAACATAAACCTAAACTAAAAAAGACCTAAAAATAAAATAAATAAAAAATATAAACCAAAATAAAATAAAAATATAAACTAAAACCTAAACTTAAACCTAAACCTAAAAGGAAAATAAAATAAAAAATAAAAAATAAAGAAAAATAAAATAAATAAAAACCTTAACAAAATATAAACTAAACTTAAAATAAAAATAAAATAAACATAAAATAAAATAAAATAAAAATTAAATAAAAACATAAACATAAACAATAAACCTAAAAATAAATCCTAAACCCTAAACTAAAAAAAACCTAAACCTAAAATAAAAAAAATGTAAACCTACACTAAAATAAATTAAACTAAAATAAATAAAACCTATACCAAAGATAAACTAAACCTAAACCTAAGCCTAAACTAAATAAAATAAAATAAACTAAAAATAAACCGAAACCTAAACTAAAAAATAAAACATAAAATAAAAACATAAAAACTAAAGTTAAATAAATAAATTAAAAACCTAAAACTAAAATTAAAAATAAAAAATAAACCTAAAAAACCTAAACCCTAAACCATAAAAATCCTAAACCCTAAACCCTAAACTCTAAACCCTAAATCCTAAACCAAAATACCCTAATCCCTAAACCCTAAATTGTAAAACCTACAACCCTAAACCCTAAACCTGAAACCCTAAACCCTAAAATCCTAATCCCTAAATCCTAAACCCTAAAACCTAGACCCTAAACCATAAACACTAAAGCTAAACCTAACCCTAAAACCCTAAACCTTAAACCTTAAACCTTAAACCTTAAACCTAAACCTAAACTAAACAAATAAAATAAAATAAACTAAAAATAAACCTAAACCTCACAAAAATAAAACCTAAAAATAAACTTAGAATAAAAACCTAAAACTTGAACCTAAAAAAATAAAATAAAAACATAAACCTAACCCTAAAAAATAAAATAAAAATAAAACTAAACCTAAAAATTAAACTACAATAAAAAACCTAAACTAAAATAAATAAACCTAAAATATATAAACTAAACTAAATAAAAATTAAAATTAAAATAAACTAAATAAACCTAAACCTACTAGTTTACTTAATTTAAAAAAATAAAAAAACCCTAACCCTATACCCTAAACCATAAAACTATCCCTAAATTCTAAACTCTGAACCCCTAAACTGTCAACCCTAAACCCTAAAACCCTAAACCCTAAAGCCTAAACCCTAAAACACTAAACCCTAAACCCTTAAACCAACATCCCTAAACCCTAAACCCCAAACCAAAACTTACACCCTTAACCCTAAACCATAAACCACAGACCCTAAAAACTTTAAAACCTAAACCTAAACTAAATAAAACCTAAAAAAATAAATAAATAAAACCTAAACCTAAATAAAATAATAAAAGAAAAAAAAATAAAAACCTAAACTAAAACCTAAACCTAAACCTAAACTTACAAATAAAATAAAATAAAAAATAAAAAGTCAAATGAAATAAATAAAAATTTAAACTAAACTAAGAAAATAAAATAAACATAAAAATAAAAGCCTAAATAAAGTAAAAACTAAACGCAAAATAAAAATAAAATAAATCTAAAATAAAATAACATAAAAACTAAATAAAAACCTAAACGTAAAAAATAAACCTAAAAATAAATAAAAAATAGCTAAACCCTAAACTAAAAAAAACCTAAACCTAAAATAAATAAAATAAAATAATCCTAAACCTAAACTAAAGTAAAATAAATAAAATCTAAACCTAAACCTATAATAAACTAAACCTATACCCCAAACTAAATAAAATAAAATATACTAAAAATAAACTTATACTTAAACTAAAACATAAAACCAAAAAATAAACTTAAAATGAAAACCTAAAACCTAAACCTAAAAATAAAAAATAAAACCTAAACCTAAAAATAAAATAAAATAAACTAAAGTAAAGATAAACATAAAGCTAAACCTAAACCAAGAAAATAAACTAAAATAAAAAACTTAAACCAAAAAAATAAACTAAAAGAAATAAACCTAAAATAAATAAACTAAATAAAAATAAAAAATAAACCTAAATAAAAATAAAAAATAAAATAAATTAAAATAAATAAATAAATAAACTTATTGTTAATTTAAGAAAACCCTAAATCCTAAACCTTAAACCCTAAAACAAACCTTAAACCCTAATCCCTAAACTCTAAAAAACTTTAAACCCTAAACCTTAAACCCTAAACCTACAACCCTAAACCTTAAAAAACCATAAAACCTAAACTAACCCTAAACCCTAAACCCTAAACCCTAAGCCTAACCCTAACCCTAAACCTTAAAGCCTAAACCCTAAACCCTAAAACCCTAAACCATAAACTCTAAACCATAAACCCTAAAACCTAAAACCCTAAACCTTAAATACTAAACTAACCCTAAACCCTAAAAATCCTAAACCCTAAACCTGAAACACCAAACCCTAAACTAACTTTAAACCCTGTGCAAGGCATCTTAGCCTAGTGGTTGATAGCTTTGGCTTTCAACTAAGAGGTCTTGGGTTCAAGTCCTTGCACATGCGTTGTGTGAGTGAGTTTGCGATTAAATTCACTCAAATGTCCCAAAAAAAAACTAACTTTAAACATTAAGCTAACCCTAAACCCTAAACCATAAACCCTAAACCCTAAAGCCTAAACCCTAAAAACCATAAACTCTAAACCTTAAACCCAAACCCTTAAAACCCTAATAGTTAAACCCTAAACCCTAAACCCTAAAACCTAAACCCTAAACCCTAAACCCTAAACATTAAAAAAAAATAATAAACCCTAAATTGCTAAAAACCTAAACCTAAATTAAATAAAACCTAAAAATAAAATAAATAAAGAAATCTAAACCAAAATAAAATAAAATAAAAACATAAACTCAAACTTAAACCTAAACCTAAACTTAAGCCTAAACCTAAAATGAAAATAAAATAGAAAAATCAAAACTAAAGTAAAATAAAATAACTAATAACCTAAACTAAATTAAAATATAAAAAACCTAAATAAATTAAAACTAAACCTAAAATAAATTAAATAAAAAACTAAATAAAATTTAATCCTAAAACTTAAACCTAAAATAAATAAAATATAAATTAAACCTAAACTAAAAAAAACCTAAACCTAAAATAAAAATAAATTAAACCTAACTTAAACTAAAATAAACTAAACTAGAATAAAAGAAACCAAAACCAAAACCTATAATAAACTAAACCTAAATCTAACTAAAATATAAAACCTAAAAATAAACCTAAATTAAAAACCTAAAGCTTAAACCTAAAAAAAAAAAAAAAAAAAACCTAAATAGAAAAATAGACCTAAAATAAAAAAATAAAAAATAAAACCTAACTAAAAAATAAACCTAAGCCTATGCCAAAACTTAAAAAACAAACTAAAATTAAAAATTGAAACTATAAAAATTAATCTAAAATAAATAAACTAAACTAAATAAAAATAAAAAATAAAGTAAACTAAAATAAATAAAAAATAAACTAAATATACTAAATAAACATAAACCTACTGATAATTTAAATTTTTTTTTTTAAAAAAACTTAAACCTAAAATTGTAAACCCTAAAACCTAAACCCTAAACCTAAAACCTAAACCCTAAACCCTAAACCCTAAATAAAATCCAAACCCTAAAAACCTTAACCCTAAACACTAAACCCTAAAACTTACGACCCTAAACCCTAAACCCTAAACCCTAAACCCTAAATCGTAAACCTTAAATCCTATAACCCTAAACACTAAACCCTAAACCCCAAACCCTAAATCCTAAAACCTAAACCCTAAAAACCTATAAACCTAAACCTAAATTAAATAAAACCTAATAATAAAATAAATAAAAAAACCTAAACCTAAATAAAATAAAATAAAATAAAAACCTAAATTAAAACCTAAACCTAGACCTAATCCTAAAATAAAAAAAAAATAAAAAAAACAAAATGAAAATAAAATAAATAAAAACCTAAACTAAACTAAAAATAATAAACCTAAAAAATAAAAAACCTACATAAAATAAAACCAAAACAAAAAATAAAAATAAAATTAACTTCAAATAAAATAAAATAAAAACTAAATAAAAAACTAAACCTAAAAAATAAACCAAAAAATAAATGAAAATTAAAAGCTAAACCCTAAACTAAAAAAAAGCATAAACCTAAAATAAACAAAATAAAATAAACCAAAACATAAACTAAAATAAACTAAACTAAAGTAAATAAAACCTAAACCTAAACCTAAAATAAACTAAACCTAACCCATAAACTAAATAAAATAAAATAAATAAATATAAACTTAAACTAAACTAAAAAAATAAAGCTAAATTAAATAACTAAAACCTAAACCTAGAAAATAATATAAAAAACTAAACCTAAACCTAAAAAATAAAAAAATAAACCTAAACCTAAAAAATAAAATAAAAATAAACTAAAAATAAAAAACCCTGCCTAAAATAAATAAAAATAAACTAAATAAAATAAACTAAATAAACCTAAATAAAAATATAAAATAAAAATAAACCAAAACATATCAGTTTACTTAATTTAGAAAAAAAAACCCTAAACCCTAAAATTAACCCTAAGTCATAAACCCTACACCTACAACCCTAAACCATAAGAAATGTCAATCACTATACCAAGAGGGTGGGTGAATTGAGTGATATTAAAAATTTTAAAACTTAAATCTTAATTTTTAAATAGAAAGTTAATTATTGATTTTATAATGACAAGTTATAATTCTTAATGCACCAAAAATAAAAATACAGTAAAGTAAAGAGAGACAATAGGCACACAATTTTACGGGTTTACCAAACCCTAAAATCGCTAGTCCATGCTAGCCACCCCTAGCTAGGAATCCACTAAATGCAAAAATAGCTTACAAATAGTACTCTCTTATAACGGGACAAGTACAACCCCTATAATAATATGTACACTCCTACAAAGGGGTGAGTACAACCCCAATATAAATTTTATAGCACAAAAGAAAAATACAAAATAATAAATTTTGATAAAATAAATCTCTCACAAATATACCAAGCTATCCAATTAAAAAAAATGATCTCACAACTTATAAATGATCACTTCACAACTTAAAATTTTGGCAAAATAAAATGCTCACTTAATATTTATAAGAAATAATAAAATAAATATTTAAAGTGAGCTTACTAAGATGTTTATGTTATTACAATTTGTAGACTAATATAAAAATGATTCCAAAATAAATTCACAATATTCTTTTGCATAATAAAATAAATTTCAGCAAGGAATAATTTATTTTATTTTAACCAAAAGATTCTTTCAATTAATGCTAATGATCACAAAATACTAAAATAAAATGAGTATATGATAGATCTAAGTAGGCCAGTAAGATTTTAATTAAAAAGAGAGATCTAGCAAATATGAAAATAATTTTAGCATACTAATTTAATTTAAAATGCTTAAAATATACTTCTAAAATAGATCTAAGAATAAATGATCTTTCAAAATAAGACTAATGAAGAAATATTTCAAGAAATGAAAAGAAATTTGTAGGAAGTTAAAAAGGATTAAGATCAAGAAAACCAACTCAAGTATTTTGAGAAAGCTTGCTTAGTTGAAGATGTTGAAGCTTCCAAACAAAGGATTTGATCTTGCAATATTTGGAGAACACTTGGAAGGAAAATCTAAGAAATTTTCTCTTAGATTTCGAGGGATTTTGAATTTTGAATGAGGAATACTTTCATGAAGAGAATGAGGGCTAATTATAGGCAAGAAGGTCATTTTGAATTATTTCAAACAAATATATTATTCTAACATCATGTTATCATCTAATAATTTAATAATAAAAAAATGTAATTTATATTAAATAAATATTAAATTTAAGCAGCCAAAATTTGGCTATTCACATGGGCAAGTAAAAATTAATCAAATATCTTAATATATTCAAAGCATGTAGCATGCATTCATTATTAAAATAAGCTAATGTTTGAAAAGTCATTATAAATTCAATTTTAATTAAACATGGGTCTTGTGACCTATCAAATTAAAGGAAAAAAATCCAAGGAATCCATTGGAGATGAAATCAAAGAATTATAAAATGACTTTGGCTAAAATACAAAATTTCATATATTTTTGTTAATTTTGACATGTGACAATTAAATATTATGATATAATTTATATATAATGATACATATGTTAGTTATCATATAACCATCAAATTAAATTAAAATATTTAATTATATTAAGTAAATAAAATAATTACACTTAATAGTCATTATCATTTATTATTTTGACAATTCAAATGCTATGTATGAAACATATAATTGAATGTTAATTAGATAGAGATTTATATAAATTAACCTCATTAAAATAATATGTTAGGTTCTGAGCAAATTGATTCATGCCAATGAATAAATGCATATAACCTAAAATATTATATTTTGAGCTTCACATTATCCAATTTGATCTATCTTTCATTTTTCTTGCAATTTCCTCAAACATATTATGAGATGTATTGGATATGTAATTAGTAATTGATATATCTGAAACACATAAAAACATTCATTAGAATATCCAAGCATTTGTTTGTTATCATCAAAATTGATGATTGAACAGGCTCATTAAGCCAACAATCTCCCCCTTTTTGATGATGACAAACTAATGTTGGGTATTGATTTTGATGAAGGTGCAAATTGACCTTTCATCATAGTTTTTTTTATAAAAAAATTCTCTTATAAAAAAAATTTATACACAAGAGATGAATAATGTTGCTTTCCCTAAATGTATGCATGAATAGACTTAATAATAACCAACATTTTACTCTTCTCGCCCTTTTGACAACATCAAAAGGGAGAAAACATACAATTTTAAATTATAGGATCTAACATTCCAAGCATGCATCTTAAAGTATAAAAATGTTCTTCTGGTAAGGGTTTTGTAAAAATATCTGCAATTTGTAAATCAGCACTAATGAAATTAGTATTAACATCACCTTTCAAAATATGATCCCTAATAAAATGATTTCTAATTTCTATATGCTTGGTTTGTGAGTGCTGGATAGATTTTGGTCAAACTAATAGCTAAGATTGTCACACCGAACTAGAATGTGATCTTGCTTAATACCAAAATCTTCTAATTATTGCTTTAACCAAAGGATGTGAGCAACACAACCACCGCCAACTATGTACTCACCAAGAAGGATAAAGCTACAAAATTTTGTTTCCTAGATGACCAAGACACAAGTGATGATCCAAAAAAATGACATGTTCCCGATGTGTTTTTTTCTATCTACTTTGCATCCTAAAATTAGCATCAAATAAGTAAACAAATCACATGATAAAGAATTTTTAGGATATCATTAACCCAACCTAGTAGTGCTTATTAAATACTGAAAGATATGCTTGACTGCTATTAAATGAGATTCTTTCTGTTTGGCCTGAAAATGAGCACACAAATAAACAACAAACATAATATCAGGCCTACTAGCAGCAAGGTATAAAAGTGAACCTATCATACTCCAATAAAGTTTTTGATCAATAGATTTTCCAAATTCATCTAAATCCAATTTTGTAAATGGGCTCGTAAGAGTTTTACTAGATTTAAATCTTTTCATGTCAAACCTCTCAAGCAATTCATTTGTGTATTTAGTTTGACAGATGAATGTTCCTTTTTCTTGTTGCTTCACTTGAAGACCTAAGAAAAAATTAAGATCTCCCATCATACTCATTTCAAACTCTTTAGACATCAAAGATGAGAACTCATAGCATAAAGATTCATTTGTACTTCCAAATAATATATCATCTACATACACTTGTATCACTATCAAATCATCATCTATGCTCTTAAGGAATAAGGTGGTATCTACTCTACCCTTTCTAAATCCATGATCTATCAAAAGTTACTTAACCTATCATGCCAAGCACAAGGAGCCTATTTTAAACCATATAAAAGCTTTCTTTTAATTTACACACATGATTTGGACAATCAAGGCTCTCAAATCTGTGGTTGCTCAAATACATCTTGGTTAAATCCATTCAAAAATGCACTCTTGAAATCCATTTGAAAAAGTTTAAAATCCCTAAAATAAGCATAAGCAAGGAGTAACCTGATAGCTTATAGTCTTGCTACGGGTACAAAAGATTCTTCAAAATCTATACCTTCAACTTGTGTGTACCCTTGTGCAACTAAGCTAGCTTTATTTCTAACAATACAACATGAATCATCCTAAAGGACCATTTTATTCCAATGACATTTTGATCTTGGGGTCTTGGAATAATTCCCAAACATCATTTCTTATAAATTGATTCAACTCCTCTTCCATAGAAATAATCCAAAAATTATCATTTAATGCTTCTTCTAAATTTTTAGGTTCAACCGATAAAATGTTGAATGATCTACAACTTCTATTATGTCTTCTAGTCATAACTCCTTTTGAAGGATCTCCTATAATTAGTTCCTTTGGATGATTTTATTATATTTCCATTCTTTAGGCAATGAATCATCCATATTATCTTCTAAAGATATTTTATAAAATTATCAATCTCTTCATCAATCACTTAATTTCTAATAGGATCAATTAAATTTTCATCAAAAAATAACATGTATTGATTCTTCTACAATCATTTTTCTTATTAAAACTCTATAAGCTCTACTAGAAAGAGTGTATCCAAGAAAATACCATCATCTCGATTTGCAATCAAACTTACCTAAATGATCTTTTCCATTATTCAAAATAAAGCATTTACATCCAAATACATGAAAGTGTTCAATCTTAGGCTTCTTTCTAAAAAATAATTCATAGGGTGTCTTCTTCAAAATTGGTCTAAAATAGATCCTATTCATCACATAACATGCAGTGTTTATAACTTCTTTCCAAAAAATATTTTGGCAATTTATACTCATCAAGCATAGATCTACTTAATTCAATTAATATTCTATTTTTCTTCTCTCTACTACTCCAATTTGTTGGGGAGTTCAAGGTGCAAAAATTATGTCTAATCCCATGTTCATCACAATAATCCTCAAATAATTTATTTTCAAATTGCCACCATGATCGCTTTGAACCCTATTAATCAAAAGGCCTTATTCTCTTTGAATAAATTTAGAAAACTTTCTAAACTCACCAAAACCATCATCCTTGTAAGTTACAAATAAAACTCAAGTATATCTAGAGAAATCATCAATAATCACAAAACCATAATTTTTTTCAGCTAAGCTAGTGGTGCTAATAGGCCCAAATAAATCCATGTGCAATAAGTCTTGAGGTCTAGAAGTAGAAACAATATTTTTACTTTTAAATGAGCTCCTAGAATGCTTACCATGAATACATGCATCACAAACATAGTTTGAATGAAAATTTAATTTAGGCAATCCAACTATTAAATTAAGTTTGGCAATTTTATTTAGTGTGTACATGTTAATATGACATAGTCTCCTATGCCATAACCATATATCATCATGAGTGCTTTTAAAACAAAGTAAATTCAAATTCACATCATGAAAGCTATCTAAATCAATGAAATAAATATTTTTATATCTTTGTCCTACTAACAAACCATTTTCATTATTTTTATAATGCAATATGATGCATGGAATACTACATTCAAACCTTTATCACATAATTGACTAATAGAAATTAAATTATGTTTTAATTCTTCTACTAGAAAAACTTTATCTAAAGTGATAGAATTCTTACAAATAGAACCAATGCCAATGATCTTTCCCTTGCATTATCTCCATATGTAACAAATCCTCCATCACTTGATTCTAAAGTTGTGAATTTATCTTTATCTCTCATATTTCTTGAACATCCACACCCAAGTACCACATGCCTTCTTTGATTTTGCTTTGAAGGCATTCCTACAAAAGAAACTCACATGTTAACTTTTGGAACCCAAACATGTTTGGGTCCACATTCTAAATTTGAAGCAAGATATCTAGCATGGTGGTTTGTAGTTTTGTACCTTTTGGTACCCATACATAAGATGATTTCTTAGTGTTTTGTAATTTATGTGCATCAATCAAATGAAATATGCCCTTTTATCAAAAATAGTTGCCAAACATTAGTGTTTGCATATTATAACGATAATTATAAGGTATATGAGTGGGATGTGTATGATGCAAATAATATATTAAATGTTTTTCTTGATGAAGTATTATAATGAACTTGAGATTTCAAACATAATTCTAATCTTGCTTTTAACAAGATATTCTCTCTTCAAGTTTACATACAAGTAAGGAACAATTTAATAAAGAAGTATTTTTACTTTTAAATTATCACATTCATTTTTTAAATCACAAAAACATATCTAAATTTTTATGTTCTTTTCTAAGGTTTTGTATTTTCTTTTAATTTTTTATTATTCAATAACTAAATCATTAAAAGCATCATCTAATTCATCATAAGATATATCATTACATACCTCTTGAGAATCTAAGTCAAATTCTCCATTTGCCATAAGACATATGTTGACCTCTTCATCGGATGAGCAAGTACTTGATTCATTTGAACTGATTGGCCCATAAAGCTCTTCTTCTTCTTATGGTTTTTTTCCTTCATATTTTTCTCTTCTTTGATTCTTTCACGACAATCACCTCTTATGTGACCCACTTTTACAATGCAAATGATCCCTTCACAGGAAATTTTTAGTTTGAAATTTATTATTTTTAGATTTTTATACCTTTGATTCTTCTTCCTTAGCAAGTTCCCAAGCCTTTTGGATAGCATGACCACCTCATCACTATCACCATCCGAGCTTGAGGTGTTATGTTCATCACTATCATCAACTTGTAATGCAATGGCTTTTCCTTTCTCCTTCTCCTTTGTCGAGTTATCCATCTTATCCCTTTGAGCAATAACCTCATGTGCTATCAAAGAACCCAAAAGCTGATCAAGTGGATAAGTAGATAAATCCTTAGCTTCACTAATAGTACTTTTAGCTTCCCATTCTTTTGGAAGACATCTAAGAATCTTATAGACTAAGTCTTGATTCCTATATGTTTTTCCAAGAGAATGCAATGTGTTAATTATTTTCATGAATCTAGTATACATATCAGAAATAGATTCTGAAGGAGACATATGAAATAACTCATATTCATGAACAAGTCTATTTATGTGAGCATCTCTAACTTCACTAATTCCTTCATTAGTTATAATAAGTTTATCCCATATTTCTTTTGTACTTAACATAGAAATTTTCATGTAATCATCGTAATAAAGCACAATGTAAAGTATTACAAGCCCTAGCATTTAATTCATCAAGTTCTCTTTCAACCATAGACCATTCCTCAAAAGGTTTTTTCTACTTTAATGCCATTTACTTACTATGGTGTGATATTGATGTGTCAACATATACCACATGCGTGCATCTTGACCTCTTAAAATGTACTAATTCTATTTTTCCAATAATCAAATGGTACACTATCTAAAAGTGGAGGTCTATGAGTGGATTGTCCCTCTAGTGAACCCTTTGGGAAACCTTATGCCATGTGAAAAGATCTACTCTTGGATGTTAAGCCAATAGAGAGCCTAGGCATATACCAATGTGAGTCACTATAGCACCCAAGAGGGGTGAATTGGGCAATATTAAAATTTTAAAACTTAAATTTAATTTTAAATAGAAAATTAATTTTGATTTTATAATGACAAGATATAATTCTTAATGCAAAAAATAAAATACAAGAAAGTAAAGAGAGACAATAGTACAATTTTATGGTTTGGCCAAACCCCAAAACCCTATTCCCATGCCCTAGCCACCCCTGCTAGAATCCACTAAATGCAAAAAATAGCTTACAAATAGTTTCCTATAACGGGTGAGTACAACCCCTACAATAATATGTACCTCCCACAAAGGAGTACAACCCAATATAAATTTTACAACACAAAAGAAAAAAATAAATTTTGATAAAATAAATCTCTCACAAATATACCAAGCTATCCAATTAAAAAAATGATCTCACAACTTTTTAAATGATCACTTCACAACTTAAAATTTAGCAATATAAAATGCTCACTTAATATTGATGAAATAATAAAATAAATATCTTAAAGTGATCTTACTAAGATGTTTATTTTATTACAATTTGTAGACTAACATAAAAATGATTCCAAAATAAATTCACAATATTCTTTTGCATAATAAAATATATTTTAGCAAGGAATAATTTATTTTATTTTAACAAAAAAGATTCTTTCAATTAATGCTAATGATCACAAAATACTTAAATAAAATGAGTATATGATGATCTAAGTAGGCTAGTAAGCTTTTAATTAAAAAGAGAGATCTAGAAAATATGAAAATAATTTCAGAATAATAATTTAATTTAAAATGCATAAAATATACTTCTAAAATAGATTTATGAATAAATGATCTTTCAAAATAAGACTAATGAAGAAATATTTCAAGAAACCAAAAGAAATTTGTAGGAAGTTAAAAATTTCAACAAGTTGAAATAGATCCTACAAACTATCACAAGAGTTTCACAAAAAAAAATTGAGAAACTTTGATGTGAAAAACAATGTCCAAAGACTAATCCACCAAAAGTATAAATTGGAAAGAATAAATAGATGGTGAAAATAGCATGAACAACTAAAAGGATTAAGATCAAGAAAACAAACTCAAGTAATTTGAGAAAGCTTGCTTAGTTGAAGATGTTGAAGCTTCCAAACCAAGGATTTGATCTTGCAATATTTGGAGAACACTTGGAAGAAAATCTAAGAAATTTTCTCTTAGATTTTGGAGGGATTTTGAATTTTGAATGAGGAATACTTTCATGAAGAGAATGAGGGCAAATTATAGGCAAGAAATTTTGAATTATTTCAAACGAATATATTATTCTAACATCATGTTATCATCTAATAATTTAATATTCAATAAAAATATAATTTATATTAAATAAATATTAAATTTAAGCAGCCAAAATTCAGCTATTCACATGGGCAAGTCAAAAATAATCAAATAAGGCTCTTAATATATTCAAAGCATGTAGCATACATTCATTATTAAAATCATCTAGTGTTTGAAAAGTCATAATAAATTTAATTTTAATCAAAGCGTGGGTCATGTGACCTATCAAATTAAAGGAGAAAATCCAAGGAATCCATTGGATGAAATCAAATAAATTCCTTGATTATAAAATGACTTTGGCTAAAATACAAAATTTCATATATTTTTGTTAATTTTGAACATGTGACATTTAAATATTATGATATAATTTATATATAATCATACATATGTTAGTTATCATATAACCATCAAAATTAAATTAAAATATTTAATTATATTAAGTAAATAAAATAATTACACTTAATAGTCATTATCATTTATTATTTTGACAATTCAAATGCTATATATGAAACATATAATTGAATGTTAATTAGATAGAGATTTATATAAATTAACCTCATTAAAATAATATGTTAAGTTGTGAGCAAATTGATTCATGCTTTGAATAAATGCATATAACTAAAATATTATATTTTTTAGGCTTCACATTAT
>JAKCPB010001397.1:0-83759 GCA_021442155.1 Cymbidium sinense | reverse complement strand
TAATCTTGTTATTTATCAATATGGAAGAGACCTATTGGTGGCAAAACCGCTAGTAAAGCATGGGGGGATAAGACTACTTAGTATTTTCATGTTTTATTTAATAAAAAGAGAGCTTTAAATTCTATCCAAAAAAATTAAAAGTGATAATGGAGATTGGATCACTATATTAATGTTATTAAAGATTATTATTAACCACTTTAGAAATATGCTTAACAAAAGCCACTCTTATGAAGTTATTTCTAAGCTTTTAATCCCTCTATTACTAATGATGACAATCATTGGCTTACTAGGTTGCCTACTAAAGATGAGATTGGTAAAGTTCTCAATAGCATGAACATTTATTCCATCGGTCTGAGGGTTATACAAATCAATTTTTTCAAAATTGTCTCTACTTTAAGCATGACTTAGTTGATGCTATTGTTGATTTCTTAATTGGTAATCCTCTCTAAATATTTTTCAAGCACTTCCATTATTCTCATACCTAAAAAAAAGATAATATGGATTCTTGGGGTGATCTTCAAACCTATTAGTCTTTTAATAAATTGATTTCTTTTTGCTAATAGATTAAGTCTTGTGCTTCAAAAATTATCTCTCTCAACCAAACTGGTTTTGATAGAGGGAGATCTATATCTGATAACATTCTTCTTGCTCAAGAGATTTGGATGTTCCAACTAGAAGTGGTGACATCCTTTTTAAATTAGATATTTCTAAAGCCCTTGATAATATCTCTTGGGATTTCCTTTTAAATATCCTGCATTTATTTGGTTTCTATGATAATTTCATTAACCTTATTAAAAACTATATTAATAATGCCTTGTTTTTATTCTTCTTAATGTTGAAGCTTTAAGCTTTTTTTCCTTCTTCTCATGGTTTGAGACAAGGAGATCCTTTGTCCCCTTCTTTTTTTATTATTGCTGTGGAATACCTTTCTATGAGTTTAAATGATTTATTCAATAATAATCCTAGCATGTACTTTAGAACTCTTGGTGGTATCTTTATTTCTCAACTTAGCTTTCCTGATGATTTCAATATATTTTCTAATGCTTCCTTTCATCATATCAAAAGACTTAAGAAATTTTTAAATAATTTTGGTAGAGAAAGGGGTCTTCCTATTAATGAAAGCCAGAGCTGCTTTATTAGCACCTCTAAAATTTCTAATAATAAAATCAATCATATCTTGAGAATCATTAACTTTAAACACCAACAACTCCCTATTAAATATCTCTTTTTTAAAGGTAAAAAAAGATCCCATCTTTTGATGAGCTTATCCAAAAAATTTTAATAAAATTTTGGTTGAGAATTTCACATACTCTTTTTTGGTGTGCTTACTTTGCTTAAGAGTACTTTAATTTGATGCCTTTATATCTTATTCAAACCATTATTTCTACTAATTCTATCTTAAATAGAATTGATCATCTCCTTAATAAATTTTTTTGGGCCTCTAATAATTTAAGAGGATGCATTGGACTTCTTAGCATAAATGTTGTGGTCCTGGGTGAAGGTGGGTTTCGCAAAACCTATTCGTGAAGCTATTACCTTCTCACATAAACTCTAGTAAAATTTTAGAAAAAAGATATTTGGCTATGATAGTTAAATACTACCAGGGTTAGCACCCTCTAATCTATACTTATAAAGTGGGTGACTCCATGATTTGGAAAAGGCTTTTCTCCAATAAATGGGAGGTTGAATCCTTGATATTTTAGGGTATAAATTCGGGATCTTCTTTCTTTTGGCAAGGCAACTAGATATGTTGTGGTTCTACTGATTCTTTTTTATTTACCCATTCTACTATTGTTACAAAAGTTAACTCTTTTTGGCTTAATAACAAGTGGAAAGATAGAAAACTTAGCCACTTTATTACTATATCTCTTTGTTTTTATAAATTCACCTATTTTCCTATCCTTTCCAACAAGCCCGATCAAATTCTTTTTAAGCTATCTTATAATGATGATTTCATTATTAAAGAGGCTTGGAATTATATTAGAGACGCTCATATTTCATCTAATGTATTTATTAAACTTTGGAATAATATCATCCTGATCTCTTATTCTATTCTTACTTGGAGAATTCTAAAGAACTTCATTCTTGTTGATTCCTTGCTGATAGGATAAGGTTTTCATTTGCCTTCCAAATGTAATTGTAGATTTCATATTGAAAATGTTAACCATGTTTTGTCAATGATGTTATTGCCTCCAAATTATGATTTTGGTATGATGATCTTTTTAATACTAACCATTTCCATGGTTTTCTTTCTTTATATCAATTTCTTGAAGCATGTTTCCAAAAAACTATGAAAGGTCATATCAAAGTTTTAATTGTCATTACCCTTATTAGGTTCATATGGATGGATAGAAATGATGCTAAATATCATGGTATTCCTATGAATCATAAAAGGATTATTGCTAGAACCAAAGAAAAAATTCATGCTTTAGTTAATGCTAATTTAATTAGTAACACTCATTTTAGAGGTTGCAAATTTGTGGCCAAAAAATTGGTTCTTTACTTGCATGAGATCACCTTCTATAAAGAAGATAGATTATATATTGATAAAATCTCATAATAATATTATTAAAATTAATACATGGCTCTATCTCTTAATACATTTGGTTATGGTGGTAATGTCATTTGTGCTTTTGCTTATCCTCTAAAACTTCTATTATCTATGAATTAATGATGTAAACAAAGCTATTGACATTTCTTTGCAAATAGGTTTTATCAATATTTGGATTTAAGTTGATGCTCTCTTATTCATTGACATGCTGACTTCCACTAAGATGGGAATACATATTTATTCTACCTTCTTAATCATACTAGAACACTCTTCTCTCAATTTTGCTTTAAAATTTCTCACATTTGGCATGAAGGAAATGTCATTGTATGTTATCTTATTCTAAGTGCTAAATTAAATGATCTCACTTTATGAACATCATAATACCTAGACAAGAGGCTTAATCTTGATAACATTGGATTACCTTATCTTAGAAATTAAGTTTACTTTATGTCTTTAGGTTCTCTATGATTTTCTCTGCATTTTCATTTTGTTGCATTTTTTTATTGTTTCACTCTTGTCTATTGTAGTACTTGGGAGATCTCTTTGAGGTGGTTTTTTTATTTTGTTGGAGAGGTGTTCTCTTTCATTATTTTATTTAGGATCTAAATGATTTCTTCATGTACCTTGATCTTGTGGTTTCTTGGTTATGCCTATGTACATTTTTCTCCTTCTTATTCCTAGTTTTGTTTTATATTTTTGGTTCTACTGGGAGGTTTCAATTTTTGGGCTGGTTTGTTCTTACATGGCTTTCTTATTATTTGATGGTTGATGTTAATCTTTTCTAGTTTTGGCCTTTGGTGGTTTTTTGTTTGATGTTTTTTTTCTCATGGTTATTGTATGTGTGGTCCTCTAGTTATGGCATTTTGTCTATTGGGTGATTACCATTTATTTTGGTAGTTGTGGCATTGTTGTCACTTTCTTTCTCTGTGTTATTGCCTCCCTTGGTGGTTATTTCCTTATCGAGGTTTTCTTACCGCTTTTATTTGGATGTTTTCTTGGTTTGTTTGGTTGGTTGTGGTTCTCTTGGTTTTCTTTTGATTTCTAATATCTATTGTTAGCTTGTAGGTTGACCTTTTGGTGGTTTTCTTGTTTTGGTTTTGGCTTTATGGCTATTTTTCTTTGTTTCTATTTCTGGGTATTTGATTGTCTTATTTTGCCTGATATGGGTTTATGGTGGTATTAGTTGGCCTTGACTTCTGGTTTGAATTGCCTTTGGTGTTTTGGATTATTTTCTTTTGTGGTTGGTGACTCTGGGTTTGGTTCTCATGGTTGTTTTATTTTTGGGTGATATCTTGGATTAATTTATCTATGGTTGTTTTATGATGCTTCCTTTGCTTGGTGGATTTCATGTTTGTGGGCTTTTTTCTATTGCTTTGGTGTATGAGAGAATTGTTGACTTTCATCTTTGCCTCTATCGAGGTAAGTGGGTTGGTTTGGTGTGATTTTTTTTGGTAGCTATGTCCTTCTTTTTTGTTTCTCACATTTGTGGTTGCTTGAAGTGTGGTTTCTTCCTTATATTGCTCTTTATTATGCTAAAGTTGATTTTCTAGCTAATTACAATTTCTAGTTGCTAAGATTCTTGGTTCTCTGTTGGATTGTTGTGACTCCCTAGTGGGTTTTGGTTTATCATTTCTGATTTCTTATTTGTTTTTCTATATTGCTTTTGTTGCATTACATGGGATTTTTCTCTAGGCTAAATGTAAAGAGAATTATTTTTTCAATTTCTTGTGGGTTTACTTCAAATTTAAATCATTTTTTTTCGCTAAGACCTTTTCCTTTTTCTTTCCTTATTTCTTCTTTTTTTGCTAAACTGATAAACCTCCTTTTTCTTTTTTTTTTTTTTTTTTTTTTCTTTTTTCCATTTTTTTCTCCCTTTTCTTTTGTTCATTGTTTTTCTCCTCTTTTTGTTCTTTTTTTTTTTTTTTTTTTCTTTTATTTTTTTTTGCTTTTTTTTCCTCTTCCTTTGTTCTTAAAACTAAACTTTTCCTCTGTTAAACCTTTGGTAAACCTAAAATAAAAATAAATTCCCTTAAAATAAAACTAAATAAAAGAAACCTAAACAATAAACTAACCTAATAATAAATAAAGAAATTAAACCTAAACCCTAAACTAAATAAACCTAAAATAAAATAAAGAAATGTAAACCTAAACTAAGATAAATAAAACTAAAATAAGTAAAACCTAAACCTAAACCTAAATAAACTAATAAAAAATCTAAACCTAAACCTAAACCTAAATAAAAATAAAATAAAATAAACTAAAATAAACATAAACCTAAAAAAATAAAACCTAAAATATAAAAATAAAATAAACCTAAACCTAAACTAAAATAATAAAATCTAAACCTAAAATAAAATAAAGATAAAACTGATTAAAAATAAACCTAAACTCAAACCTAATCCTAAAAAGTAAACTAAAATAAATAAACCAAAATAAACAAAATTAAAATAAACTAAATCAAAACTAAACCCCAAAACTAAACCTAAAACTAAACCCTAACCCTAAACCTAAAAATCTAAACCTAAACTAAATAAAACCTAAAAATAAAATAAATGAAAAACCTAAACCAAAATAAAATAAAAATAAAATCTAAAACCTAAACCTAAACCTAAACCGAAACATAAACCTAAAAACCTAAGCTATAATAAAATAAAAATTGAACTAAAATAAAATAAATAAAACTAAACTAAAAAATAAAACCTAATAACATAAACTAAACCTAAAAAATAAATAAATGAAAATAAATAAAACCTAAACCTATAAAACTAAAAATAAAAAAAATAAACCTAAACTAAAAAAAAAAAACCCTAAACCTAAATAAAAATAAAAACCTAATAAAAAAAATAAACCTAAACCTAAACCTAAAATAAAATAAACAATAAATAAACCTAAACCTAAACAATAAACTAAACTAAAATAAATAAAACATAAACTAAACCTAAAATAAACTAAACATAAACCTAAACTAAAAATAAAATAAAATAAAATAAACTAAAAAAATAAAACTAAAACCTAACTAAAAAATAAAACTTAAAAATAAATAAAAATAATAAAACATTAAACCTAAAATAAAAAAAATATAAACCCAAAAAATAAAATAAAACAAACTAAACTAAAAAAAAATAAACCTAAAAGTAAACCTAAATTAAACTAAAATAAAAAAACCTAAACCTAAATAAACTAAAAAAATAAACTAAATAAAAATAAATAAAAATAAACCTAAATAAAATAAACTAAAAAATAAAATTAAACTAAACAATAAACCTACTAGACTAAAAAAAAAAATAAATAATAAACCCTAAACCTAAAACTAAAATAAACTAAACCTAAACTAAATAAACCTAAACCCTAAACCTAAACCTAAATAAATAAAATAAATAAAATAATAAAAATAAACCTAAATATAAACCCCAAACCCAAAACCCTATACCCTAAACCTAAATGCTAAACCTAAAACCTAAAAAAATAAAACCTAAACCTAAACTAAATAAAACCTAAAAATAAATAAATAAAAAAAATAAAATAAAAAAAAAAAAAAAATAAATAATAAAACCAACTAAAACCTAAACCTAAACCTAAACCTAAAAATAAAATAAAATAAAAAAATAAAAATAAAAATAAAAAAAATAAATAAAACCTAAACTAAACTAAAAAAAATAAACCTAAAATAATAAAATAAAATAAAATAAAACTAAAGAAAATAAAATAAATGAACTAAATAAAAATAAAATAAAACTAAATAAAACCTAAACATAAAATAAATAAAAAATAAACCTAAACCCTAAACAAAAAAAAACCTAAACCTAAAATAAAAAATAAAATAAAAAACCTAAATAAAACAAATAAAACCTAAATAAAAATAAACTAAAAATAAACCTAAACTAAAAAATAAATAAACTAAAAATAAACCTAAACCTAAACTAAAAAATAAACTAAAATAAACCTAAAAAAAATAAACCTAAACCTAAAAATAAAATAAAAAATAAACCTAAACCTAAAATAAAAAAAATAAACCTAAACTAAAAAATAAAATAAAAATAAAATTAAACTAAAAAATAAATAAACCTAACTAAACCTAAAAATAAACTAAATTAAAACCTAAATAAATAAATAAACTAAAATAAATTAAACAAAATAAAATTAAAAATAAACCTAAATAAAAAATAAAAAAAATAAAATAAATAATAAACTAAAATAAAATAAATAAAATAAATACTAAATAAAATAAAATAAACTAAACTAAAAATAAATAAACTAAAATAATAAATATAAATAAATATAAATAAACCTAAACCCTAAAAATAATAAACTAAATAAAATAAATAAATAAATAAAATAAACCCTAAACTAAAATAAACTTTAAACTAAACTAAAAAAAACCTAAACCTAAAACCTAAACCTAAACCTAAACTAAAACCTAAAACCTAAAAAACTATAAACCAAACCTAAATTAAACTAAAACCTAAACAAACTAAAACCTAAACCTAAACAAACCTAAATAAACAACCCTAAACCTAAACCCAAAATCCAAAAAATGCTAAACTCTAAACCCTATCCCTAAACCCTAAACCCTAAACCTAAAAAACATAAAACCTAAACCTAAACTAAATAAAACCTAAAAATAAATAAATAAAACCTAAGCCCAAATAAAATAAAAAATAGAAAATAATAAAAACCTAAACTAAAACCTAAACCTAAACCTAAACCTAAAAATAAAATAAAATAAAAAATAAAAAATAAAAAATAAAAAAATAAAATAAATAAAACCCCAAACTAAACTAAAAAAAATAAACCTAAAAATAATAAAACTAAATAAAATAAATACTAAAAGAAACATAAAAATATAATGAACTTAAAATAAAATAAAATAAAACTAAATAAAAACCTAAACCTAAAAATAAATAAAAATTAAACCTAAACCCTAAACAAAAAAGAAACCTAATGCTAAAATAAACAAAATAAAATAAACCCAAACCTAAATGAAAACAAATAAAACCTAAACCTAAATAAAAAATAAACTAAACATAAACCCTAAACTAAATAAAATGAAATAAACTAAAAATAAACCTAAACCTAAACTAAAAAATAAAACTTATAAATAAACCTAAAACCTAAACCTAAACCTAAAAAATAAAAAATAAAACCTAAACCTAAACCTAAAAATAAAAATAAAACCTAAAACTAAAAAATAAAATAAAAATAAAAATAAACTAAAAAATAAATATAAACCTAACCTAAACCTAAAAAAAATAAACTAAAGTAAAAAACCTAAACTTAAATAAATAAACCTAAAATAAATTAACAACAAAATAAAATTAAAAAATAAACCTAAATAAAAATAAAAAATAAAATAAACATAATAATAAAAAATAAAGTAAATACACTAAATAAACCTAAACCTATTAGTTTAATAAATTTAAAATAAAAATCCTAAACCCTAAACCCTAAATCTAAACTAAACCTCCCAAAATTAAACCCTAAACATAAACCTAAAATAAAACCCTAAACCCTAAAAAAAATTGTAATTTAAACTAACCTAAAACCTAAACTAAACCTAAAACCTAACCTAAAACTAAACCTAAACCCCAAACCAAAACCTAAAAAACCCTAAACTAAAACTAAACCTAAAACCTAAACCCTAAACCTAAACTTAAAACCCTAAACCTAAAGCCAAAACCATAAACCTTAAACTTAAACTAAACCCTAAATGTTAAGCTAAAACCTAAACTAAACTAAACTAAACCTAAATCTAAAGCAAAACACTAAACCTTAAACACTAACCCTAAACCTAAACCCCAAAATCTAAATGCTAAAACTCTAAACCCTAATCCCTAAACCCTAAACCTAAACCCTAAAAATTAAACTAAAAAATAAAATTAAAAGTAAATAAAAAAAAAACCAAAATAAAATAAAAAACCAAAGCTAAACATAAACCTAAAACCTAAACTAAAACCAAAATAAAATAAATAAATAAACCCAAACCTAAATAAAATTAAAAAAATAAAATAAAATAAAAACCTAAACCTAAACCAAAAATATAATAAAATAAATTAATACAAATAAAATAAAATAAAATAATAAAAATCTAAAGAAAGCTAAAAAAAACCTAAGAATAAAAAACCTAAAAAAAATAAAACTAAACATAAAATAAAAATAAAATAAACCTAAAATAAACCTAAATTAAAATAAAATAAAAACTAAATATAAACTTAAACCTAAAAAGTAAATGAAAAAATAAATAAAAAATAAAACCTAAACCACAAACAAGAAAAAACCTAAACCTAAATTAAAAATAAAATAAACAAAATAAAATAAACCTAAACCTAAACTAAAATAAACTAAACTAAAATAAAAAAAACATAAACTTAAACCTAAAATAAACTAAACCTAAACCTAAACCTAAACTAAATAAAATAAAATAAACTAAAAATAAACCAAAACCTAGTAATAAACTTAAAATAAAAACCTAAAACCTAAACCTAAACCAAAAATATATAAAATAAAACCTAAACTTAAAAAATAAAATAAAAATAAAACTCAACAAAAAAATAAACCTAAACCTAAACCTAAACCTAAAAAATAAACTAAAATAAAACCCTCTAAAATAAATAAACTAAACTAAATAAAAAAATAAACATAAATAAAAAATAAAATAAAACTAAAATTAATAAAATATAATCTAAATAAAGAAATAAACCTAAACCTAGTTTAATTAATTTTAAAACCACTAAGCTAAGCTAACTCTAAACCCTAAACCCTAAAACCCTATATAGCCTTAACACTAAACCCTAAACGTTAAACCCCTAACATTATGCCCTAAACCCAAAACCCAAAATGCTAAAATCCTAAAGACTAAACCCTAAAAAACTAAAAACCTAAACCTAAAGAAAATAAAACCTAAAAATAATATATATATATATAATAAAAAATAAATAAAAAAAAAATAAAATGAAAATAAACTAAAACCTAAATAAAAAAAATAAAATAAAATAAAAAACAAACTAAAAAAATAAAATAAGCTAAAATAAAACCAAAATAAAATAAAACTAAATGTAAAATAAATCTAAAATAAACCTAAAATAAAATAAAATAAAACCTAAACCTAAAATAAAACTTAAAAAATAAAAAATAAAACCCTAAACAAAAAAAAATTAAAAAAAACAAAATAAAACAAACCCACACCCAAACTAAGATAAATAAAACCTAAACCTAAACCTATAAACTAAACCTAAACCTAAACTAAAACTAAAACTACATAAAATAAAATAAAAATAAACCTAAACTAAAAAATAAAACCTAAAAATAAACCTAAAATAAAAACCTAATACCTAAACCTAAAAAAATAAAATAAAAACCTAAACCTAAATTGATAAAATAAAAAATAAAATAAAAATAACTCTCAACTAAAAAATAAACATAAACTTAAACCTAAAAAATAAACTAAAATAAATAAATAAACTGAACTAAAGAAAAATAAAAAATAAACCCAAATAAAAATAAAATTAAAAAAAATAAATTAAATAAACTAACTAAACCTAAACCTATCGGTTTACTTAATATAAAAAAACCATAAACCCTAAATCCTAAACCCTAAACCTATAACCCTAAACCTACAACCCTAAACCCCAAACATTAAACCCTAAACCTAAAAGCATAAACCCTAAAACCTTAAACCCTAAACCTTAAACCCTAAACCCTAACCTTAAACCCAAAATCCTAAGTTCTAAACCTTAAGTATAAACCTAAAGTAACTAAATAAATAAAAAAAATAAACATAAAACCTAAAACCTAATAAACATAAACCTAAACCCTAAGAATGGGCAGAACCTTGATGACAAGAACATCACTGTCAACCAACCTTAGTTTAGATTTAGCGTGGAGGCAAGGTGGAGGCAATTATCAAAGTGGTGGGGGATCCGAGGTTCTAGTGGATATGGAGGTGGTGGTGGTGGTTATGGAGGTGGGAGGAACAAAGGTTACCATCGGAGGGAGATGGGGATATGATGGTGGATCTACTTGAGAGGCCTCGATGGTTTGATGGGAACTAGAGAAATCAAGATCTACCAATTGATCTGCTTGTTCTTTATAATAGGATGTAATCTAAGATTTTTGATTTATTCTTTGTGTGCTCATTTTTGATCAATTTCATCGCTTGTGCCTTAGAAAACTTGGTGTGTTACTTGGTTGATGAAATCAAAAAGAAGAAATATTAAATATAAATTTGTTCTCTATTAAAAAAACCCAAAAACCTTATACCCTAAACAAAACTAACCCTAAACCTAAAACATAAACCTTAAACCTAACTAAAACCCTAAAATCCTAAACTAAACCCTAAACCTAAACCTAAAATCCTAAACCCTAAAACCCTAAACCAAAACTAAACCATAAAACCTAAACCCTAAACCTTAAACCCTAAAACCCTAAACCCTAAACCCTAAACCCAAAACCCTAACTATACCCTAAACTAAACTAAACTAAACCCTATACCTAAAAAAAAGCCTAAAACTAAATAAACCTAAATAAAATAAAATAAATAAACCTAAACCAAAATAAAATAAAAAAATAAAATAAAATAAAAACATAAACTAAAACCTAAACCTAAACCTAAAATTTAAAAATATAATAAAAAATTAAAATAAAATATAAAAAAATAAATAAATACTTGAACTAACTAAAAAAATAAAAACCTAAATAAAATAAAACTAAACCTAAATTAAAAATAAAATAAACCTAAAATAAAATAAAATAAAACTAAATAAAAACCTAAACCAAAATAAACCTAAAATAAATAAAAAAAAAATAAAAAAAATAAAACCTAAACCCTAAACTAATAAAAGTAAACCTAAAATTAAAATATAACATAAACAAAATAAACTAAACTAAAATAATAAATAAAATATAATCCTAAACCTAAAATAAACTAAACCTAAACTAAATAAAATAAAATAAACTAAAATAAACCTAAACCTAAATTGAAAAATAAAACCTAAAAATAAACCTAAAATAAAAACCTAAAACCTAAACCTTAAAAAATAATATGATAACCTAAACCTAAACCTAAAAATAAAAAATAAAACCTAAACCAAAAAATAAAATAAAAATAAAACTAAAGTAAAAAAATAAACCTAAATGAAAACCTAAACCTAAAAAATAAACTAAAATAAAAAACCTAAACTAAAATAAATAAACCTAAAATAAATAAACTAAACTAAATAAATATAAAATAAACCTAAATAAAATAAAAAAATAACCTGTTAAAATAAATAAAATAAATTTAATAAACTTACCTAAAAGTTTTTAATTTAAAAATAAAATAAATAAATATAACCTAAACCCTAAACCCTAAAAAACCTATAAACCCTAAACTTAAACCCAATCCCTAAACCTAAAGAAAATAAAATCAAAAAAAAACAATTTTAAAATCTAAAAACTAAAAAAAAGTAACCCCTCCCCAAACCAAAAGCTCTAAACCTTTTCACCCTTTCCGTCTTGAGCGAATTCTTGAATCCTTTTCCTTTCGTTCTCTTTCTCATCATTTTGAGCTAGTTTTAAAAATTTCTGGTTTCTTCTTTGATCCTTGTTTGTTCTTAAGTGGCACCATTTTCCATAGCATCGATTGAATACTTGGGAAAACTAAATGCTCAGCTGTTCCCAGGCTTCCAATTCTTTGCTAAACCTTTTGCCTCTAAATCCTTCAAAGATGCCTTATCGTAAGGATTCTTCAACTTCTTTGATATTTCTTTAAACCTGTTCATACCTTCAAAATGTGCTCTGATTTGGAAATTGAAAACTAGAAGCTTGCAATAATTGCAAAACTCATGGACATGATGTCTTAGAATGGTTTTTTACTCATCCACATCTTGGGAAGAAAGTGGTTAAAGATCCTAAGGTTGCTAGAAAAATTGGAGATTTGAAAAGTGATAAAAGAAAAATTACTTTAAATGAAAAGGATAATGGTGTTATGAATGATATTATTGATGTTTCTAATGTTGTTCCTAATGTTTCTAATGTTGTTCCCAATGTAAGTGGTAGTGATAAACTTATTAAAAATGCTTCTGAAACTATTTTGGAGAGTAATCAGGTTTCGACTGCTATTATTTTTATTATTCCTAAAAATTTGCAAGTTGATGATTTTTTTATTTTAGTTTCAGATTCTAAGGAGATTTGTGTTGCTAAAAATCTAGAAAATGGTTCTATTATTTCGCCTAAGAAAATCTTTAAATGAAAATATTGTTTTATCTTCTTTGAATTTGGGCAAGAATGATGGTATGTAGCTTCTTGACAAGTGTTTGTTTGCTTAATAAATCTGTTTCTACCCTTCTTGAACTTATTCGATGGTACTTTGCTTAGTGATAATTCTCATTTAATGGATAAAAGGTATTTATCTTCTTCTCAAATGAGATCTTCTCCTAAATATATTGTTAATAATGATGATAAAACTATTCTGATGATGAATCAATGGAGAATGAGACCATCTTTCAAACTATTTTGTGAAAAAAAAGATAGTTTAAAATTATCCACCTAAAAGTTTCTAGATCTATTCAATCTTCTTTATTTTCCTAATAAAAATTAATGTTTAACTTTCTTATTTAGAATGAGAGAGGCATTGGTACTCTTGCTATTAGGAATAGAATTATGAATTTTTGCAGAATTTATAATGCGGTTTCTTGATTATTCTTGAACCTCTTAATTTTTCTTCTAAAATAATGCATGACGGAAGGATGATTGGTTTTAGCAACTTTATTTCAATAGTAATAAAATGATTTGGTTATTTTGGAATAATTCTCTTACTATTTATGTTATGAATGATTTTCAGTTATTAATGTGGATATTTTATTTTTTGGTGATTAATGGTTTTGGCTCTTTTGTTTATGCGCTTGTAACAAGTTAGAGAGGAGAATTCTTTGGGATCAATTATCTAGTTTTGTTTAATTAATGATTATTGTTGTGGGGATTTCAATATGGTCTTTTCTTTGAATGAAAGGAAAGGGGATTCTTTACTAAATTTACATTCAATGGAAGATTTTGCAATTATGATTTTGGATTGAAATCTTCATAATGTTGGTTTCATTGGTTCTCAATTTACTTGGAATAATCATAGATTGTGGCAACAGTTGGATCATGCCTTATTTAGTAATTATTGGTTAAATCGTTGGCCATTAACTTTGGTGGAGCATCTTAGTAGAACTCTCTCGGATCATGCTCCTCTTTTTATTTCTATTAAAGAAGTTGTTCATAAGAATAATATCATTAAAAATTTTGTTTTCAAAATATGTGGTTACAAGATAAAAGTTTTCTTGATGTTAATGCTTATAATTAGGTGCTCCTCTTTCTCTCGATGATTTTGCATTTGGTATGATGAGGTTTTGGCTTAAGCTTAAAAGGCTTAAGCATAATATCACTTAGTGGAATATAAACTATTTTAAAATCTTTTGATAATATCAAGAATATGGAACAAAAGGTGAAAGATTTGGAAGAAATTATTATTACTGATTCTTCTTTTTGTTATAATCATACTGAAGCTAAAGATAATCTCATTAAGTTTCAGGATATGGAGAAGACTTATTGGATACAAAAGGTTGCCTCTAAGCATCTTTTTGAAGGAGAAAGAAACACTAAATATTTTCAAGCTTTGGTAATGAAAAGGAGAGTTCTTGGTCACATTCATAAAATCAAGTACTTTGATAGTTCTTAGCATACCAAAAAAGAGAAAATATTTTCTTCGCTCTTAATTATTTTAAAGATCTTTTAAATAAAAATTATCATCTTGAGCATTAATCCAATCCCTCTATCATCGATTCTATTATGTCTATAAGGGATAATGAGTCCTTGGTTACTCCTTATGATGAGGAAATTTTTAATATTCTTAATGGCATAAATGCTAATTTTATTGTAGGGCCAGATAGTTACACTACTTTATTCTTTCAAAAAGCTTGGTTCATTATTAAATTTGATCTTTTTAATGTTATTGAGGATTTTTTCTGAAATGAATTCTATTCCTATATATTTTACTAGCATTTCTATTATTCTTATTTTAAGAAAGATACTCTTGACTTTTGGAATGACTTTAGACCTACTAGTCTTTGTACCTTTTCAATAAATTGATTTCTAAAATTTTGACTAATAGGCTTAGTATGTTTTTAAGATTATCTCTCTAATCAAACCGGCTTTGTGAAATATAGAACTATTTTAGATAACATCTTGCTTGTTCAAGAATTGATTTATGATTTGAATGTTAAAACTAGAGGTGGCAATTTACTTTTAAGCTTGACATCACAAAGCTTATGATAACATTTCTTGGGATTTTCTTAATAGCATTTTAACTTTATTTGGTTTTCTAATCATTTTGTTTCTTTGGTTAACAATATAATTAGAAATGTTTGGTTTTCATTAGTTATCAATTGTAAAAAACTTTGGTTTCCTTAATTCCTCTCAAGGTATAGACAAGGTGACCCTCTTTCTGTCACTTTTATTACGATTGAATATTTGTCTTGTTGGCTTAATCTTTTTTAGAAGAATTCTAGTATGTATTTCAGAATCTTGTTGGTTTGGCTATCTCTCATTTAAGCTTTTTTGATGATTTCATAATATTTTGTAATGGCATTTACATTATGTTAAAAACTGGGTTTTTTTAAATAAATTTGAAAAGGAAAGTGGCCTTTTGATTAGTCATAAAAGTTATTTTGTCACTTCTACTTCTATTTTGTTCATAGAATTAATAAAATAAAGGATATCACTAGTTTTTCTCATCAAAATCTTCCTATTAAATATTTAGGCTCCCCTTTATATCATAGGAGATCCCATCTCTTTGATGAGGTAATTCATAATATTCAAAATAAAATTTCTACCCTTGAATTTTTTTTTTTTTTTTATCTTTTGGTGGTAGATTAATTGTTATTAAAAGTATTCTTTATTCTCTTCCTTTTTATATGTTGCTTAATATTGTTCCTACTTCTCTTATTCTTATCTGGATTAAAAGACTTTTAAATAACTTTTTTTGGGGTTCTAGGAATTCAAAAAGTCTTCATTGGACTTCTTGGTCCAATATGTGTAGTACTATTTATGAAGGTGGCCTTGGGTGATCTTTGATGGACTCCACCAATGTTTTTCTTATAAACTTTGGTGGAATTTTAAAAAAATGAAATTCTTGGGCCAAATTTATGAAATTTAAATATTACAAAGGTAAGCATCCTTTGATTTGCAATTATAAACATGGTGATTCTATTGTTTGAAAATGGCTCTATGATATTAAATGGAAAGTGGAACCTCTCATTTTTTGGGGATTAATAATGAGTCTTCTTCTTTTGGCAAGATAACTAGATCGGGGACTTTTCCATTGATTCTTTGGTTAATAACCATTCTACTTCTTCTTTGAAAGTTAGTCATTTTATTTGTAATGGGGAATGGAATTTCTCGTTTTTAAATGAGTTGATTCCTTCTTTCATTTGTAATAACATCATTAATATTCTTATTGATAGTAATTTTTTGGATCAAATTATTTTAAATTTTCTAGTAATGGAGAATTTTCATTTAAAGATACTTGGCATTATGTTAAAGTTAAAAAAATCAACTTCTACTATTTTTCTTTAAATTTGGAATAATATTATTCCTACTTCTTACTCTATTCTTGTGTGGAGAATTTTAAGGGATTATATTGTTGTTGACTCTTTACTTTGGGACAAAGGTTTTTATCTACCTTCCAAATGCATGTGTTGTTTTAATATTGAGAATGCTAATCATGTTTTTGTTAATGGTTCCATTGCCACTAAATTTTGGGGTTGGTATGAGGATTTATATAATTTAAGTTATTTAAATGGCAATTTAATGTTAATGCAACATCTGGATGCTTATTGTCTTAATATTGTTAAAGGGCTTATCAAAATTGTGGTGGCTATTACTTTGATTTAGTTTATTTAGCTTGATAGAAATGATGCTAAACATCGTGATGTGCCTATGAACCATAAGAGGATTATTGCTATCTAAAGAAAAGATTTCTTCTTTACATAAGGTGTTCTTCTCAAGAGTACTAATTTTAGAGGGTGTATGTTTATTGCCTCTAAATTGGGTATCCATTTTCCATATTGTGACTCATCTCTAAATATAAAATTATTCATTAGATTAAGCCTCTAATTGTTGCATTAAAATTAATACCGATGGATGTTGCACATAAACAAGTCGTTGTGGTGGTATTTTCAAAAACAATCATGGGAATATTATCTTTGCATTTTCCACTCCTCTTCTACTAAATCAATTATTTTGTTGAATTGATGGCTATTTTTTATGCTCTTAAGCTTTGTTTGGAGAGAAATTTTCATGCTATTTGGTTGGAATCTAATGCTAAAATGTTTGTTGCTAAGATCAATTCTAACCATAAGGGTAATGCTGCACTTTTCTATTTAATTAAAAATATTATAGCTATTATCCCTAAACTTTCTTTTAAAATTACACATATTTTAAGAGAAGGTAACTCTTGTGTTGATTTTTTAGCTAGTTTGGGGTGCGATCTCTTAGACTTTACTTTGTTTACCAATGCTAATATTCTTAAGCATTTAAGTGGTTTGTCTAATTTAGATAAATTTGGTTTGCCATATGTTAGATTCTTTTAGATTTTTGTTATTTTTCTTTAGTTGTTTGATTTTCTTGGCTAGTTTAGCCTGGTTGTTTGTTGGCCTTTGTCCTGGAACTTGGGTGACTGGTGCCTTGTCTCCTACTTTTGTGTATTGATTTGGCTTGTTTGGATTTTCAGGTTGGCTTTTGGGTTTTTGCTTATGGCTTTTGCCATTTGTTTTTATGTTTCTCTAGTTTCTTTGAGTTGGTTGACTTAGGTTTTGGCTCGACTTTTCCTTCCCTTTATGGTTTTGGTGGCGCTATAGTTTGGTTTGGTTGGTCCTTTGTGGCTTTTCTTTCCCTTCGATTTTGGCTTTTTTGCTTGGTTTGGATGGTGGTCTGTGGTCCTTTGTGGTCGCATTTGCTTATGGTTGTTGTTTTACCCTTACTTGCTTATTGTGGTGTATTATTTTTTCTTTTGGGTTGTTGCCCCGCTATTTCGTGATTTGATGGCGTATTAGAACTCTGATGGTTATTGGTTATGGGTTAGCTCCTTAGTTGAGGTAAGTTTGGTTGTGATGGCTGGAATGTTTTCTTCATTTTCTTTTTGTTGGTAGGATTATTTGTGACTGTAACCCTTCTTTTGGAGTTTGGATGCTCACAAATTTTGTTGTTCCTTTAGTTGATTGTGACTGAGCCTGAGCCTTGTCCATGGATTTTATTTCTTTTCTCTCTTTATGTTCTTACATTATTTTCATCTTTTCTCTTAGATTATCTCTGCTTAAGTTTCTTGTAAGTTTTTTTTTTGATCTTGGGTTCTTGTGGTGGTCAACTTAGAGGGTTTTTTGTTGTTGAGTTTTCTCTTTTCCTTTTTTTCTTTTCTTTTCTCTTGTATTAGGAGATTTATCTCTTTAGGCTTTATTGTAGCTCTTTGAGCATTAGTTTTGGAGATTTATCCCCATTTAAGGACTTTCTAATCCTTTTCTTGAGGCAATAAAATTTTCCCATTTTTGGAAAAAAAACCCTAAACCCCAAACCCTAAACCCTAAACCTAAACCCTAAAAACCAAAAAACCTAACCCTAAACCTAAACTAAATAAAACCTAAAAATAAAATAATTAAAAAAACCTAAATAAGATAACTAAAATAAAATAAAATAAAAACCTAAACTAAAACCTAAACCTAAACCTAAACCCAAAAAAATAAAATAAAATAAAAATAAAACTAAATGAAAATAAATAAATAAAACCTAAACTAAACTAAGAAAATAAAATAAACCTAAAAATAAAAAAATCTAAACAAAATAAAACCTAAAATAAAAATAAAATAAACTTAAAAAATAAAATAAAACCTAAATAAAAAAACCTAAACCTAAAAAATAAACCTAAAAAATAGAACAAAAAATAAATAAAAATTAAACCTAAACCCTAAATTAAAAAAAAACAAAAAAAATAACCTAAAATAAAATAAAAATAAAATAAACAAAGTAAAATCAACCTAAACCTAAATTAGAATAAACTAAACTAAAAGAAAAAAAACATAAACCTAAACCTCAAATAAACTAAACCTAAACATAAACCTAAACCAAATTAAATAAAATAAACTAAAAATAAACCTAAACCTAAACTAACAAATAAAACCTAAAAATAAACCTAAAACCTAAACCTAAAATTATAATATAAAACCTAAACCTACACCTAAAATAAAAATAAGTCCTAAACCTAAAAAAAATAAAATAAAATAAAACTCAACTAAAATAAACCTAAACCTAAACCTAAAAATAAACCTAAAAAATAAACAAAAATAATAACCTAAAATGAAATAAATAAACAAAAAATAAATAAACTAAACTAAATAAAAATAAAAATAAACCTAAATAAAAATAAAAATATAAAATAAACTAAAATAAATAAAAAATAAACTAAATAAACTAAATAAACCTAAACCTATCAGTTTACTTAATTTTTTAAAATAAAAAAAGCATATACCATAAACCATAAACCCTAAACCCTAAACCCTAAACCTACAAAACCCTAAACCCTAAACAATAAAAAAACCCTAAACCCTAAACCTTAAACCCAAATGCTAAACCCTAAACCATAAAAGCATAAACCCTAAAACCTAAACCCTAAACCCTAAACCCTAAACCCTAAACAGTAAACCCCAAGCCCTAAACCAAAACCTAAACTAACTAAATAATATAAAAAATAAACATAAACCCTAAAACCTAATAGACCTAAACCTAAACCCTAAGAATGGGTAGAACCTTGAGGGTAGGAACATTACTGTCAACTAGGCATAGTCTAGATCAGGCGGTGGAGGTGAAGGCGGAGGTAGTGGTTATCATAGTGTTGGTGGGGATCTGAGGATATGGAGGTGGTGGTCGGAAGGTGGTTATGGTGAGGAGCATGGGAGGTTACAACCATGGGGTGTGGGAAGAGTGAGATGGGATATGATGGTGGATCCCACTGCTCGAGAGGCTGGGGTAGTTCTGATGGGAACAAGAGAAACTAAGAACGACCCATCCGATCTGCTGCTTATGGAACTATGCCTTTACAATAAAGATAGTTCTAGTTATCTAGGGTTTTGATTTGCTCTATGCATGCTCATTCTAATCTATGTCATCTCTTGTGTCCTAGAAAACTAAGTGTGTTACTTGGTTGATGAAATAAAATAGAAGAAATGTTGAATCTAAATTTATTCTCTGTTAAAAAAAAATTCTAAAAACCCTAAACCCTAAACTAAAACATGAATGCTAAACCTAAAACCTAGACCCATAACCCTAAACCCTAAACCCCAAACCTTAAACCTAAACCCTAAACCTAAACCCTAAAACTTTAAATTAAATCCTAAAACCTGACCTAAACCCTAAACGATAAACCCTAAATCTTAAAACCAAAAAAAAAACAAACCTAAACACAAACCTTAAACCCCAAACCCTAAACCCTAAACCTTAAACTAACCCTAAACCCTAAACCCTAAACATCCAAAACCTAAACCTAAATTAAATAAAACCTTAAAATAAAATTAATAAAAAACCCAAAACAAAAATAAAATAATAAAATAAAATAAATTAAACCACAAACTAAAACCTAAACCTAAACCAAAAACCATAAAAGAAAATAAACTAAAAATAAAAAACTAAACTAAAATAAAATAAATAAAACCTAAACTAAATTAAAATAAAAACCTAAATGAAAATAAGAAAAAAAATAAGCCTAAAATAAAATAAAATAAAACTAAATAAAAACCTAAACCTAAAAAATAAACCTAAATATAAAACCTAAAATAAATAAAAAATAAAACCTAAACCCTACAAAAAAAAACCTAAACCTAAAATAAAAAATAATAAATAAACCTAAACTAAAATAAACTAAACCTAAACCCTAAAGTAAATAAAATAAAATAAAGTAAAAATAAAGCTAAAATAAAAACCTAATACCTAACCTTAAAAAATTAAATAAAAACCTAAACCTAAACCAAAAAAATAAAAAATAAAATCTAAACCTAAGAGATAAAATAAAAATAAAACTAAAATAAAAATAAATATAAACCTAAACCTAAGCCTAAAAAATAAACTAAAATAAAAAACCTAAACTCAAATAAATAAACATAAAATTAATAAACTAAACTAAATAAAAATAAAAAATAAACCTCAATAAAAATATAAAATAAACTAAATAAAGTAAAACCTACTGGTTTATTTAATTTAAAAAAAACCCTAAACCCTAAACACAAAATCCTAAACTCTAAACCCTAAACCCTAAACCTAAAACTAACCCTAAGCCCTAAACCATAATCCCAAAACCTACACTAAACCCTAAAAAGTACAAAACCTAATCCCTAAACTAATCCTAAACCATAAACCCTAAACTAAAAACCCTAAACCCTAAACTTAAACCCTAAATAAACCCTAAACCCTAAACCAAAACCCTAAAGAACTAAACTAAACCTCTAAACCTAAACCCAAACCTTAAAAAAACCCTAAAACCCTAAATTAAACCTTAAACCTAAATCCCAACCTAACCTAAACCTTAAACACTAAAACCCTAAACTAAACCCTAAACCCTAAACCCTAAACCCTAAACCCTAAACTAAACCCTAAAACCTAAAACCTAAAATCTTAAACTAAACTAAATAAAACATAAAAAATAAAATAAATAAAAAAACCTAAACCTAAATAAAATAATAAATAATAAATAATAAAAACCTAAATGAAAACTTAAATGTAAACCTAAACCTAAAAATAAAATAAAATAAAAAATAAAAATAAACTAAAATAAAATATATTAAAACCTAAACTAAACTAAATAATAATATAAACCTAAGAATAAAAAACCTAAATAAAATAAAAACTAAATGTAAAATAAAAAATAAACCTAAAAATAAAATCTAAAAATAAATAAAAAATAAAACCTAAACGCTAAACTAAAAAAAACCTAAACCTAAATTAAAAATAAAATAAAATAAACCTAAAAGTAAACTAAAAGAAACTAAACTAAAATAAGTAAAACCTAAAAACTTAAAAGAAGAAACTAAACTTAAACCTAAATCTAAAATAAATAAAATAAAATAAACTAAAAATAAAGCTAAACATAAGCTAAAAAATAAAACTTAAAATAAAAACCTAAAACCTAAACCTATAAAAATAAAATAAAATCTTAAACCTAAACCTAAAAATAAAAAATAAAACATAAACCTAAAAATAAAATAAAATAAAACTCAACTAAAAAATAAACCTAAATCTAAACTTAAACCTAAAAATAAACTAAAATAAAAAACCTAAACGAAAATAAATAAACTAAATTAAATAAAAATTAAAAATTAACTTAAATAAAAATAAAAAATAAAATAAACTAAATATATTAAATAAACCTAAACCTACCGATTTACTTAATTTAAAAAAAACTTTAAACCCTAAACCCTAAAATGTTAATTTTCCTTCAAAGTGCTATTATTACTTTATTCTTGTGGACTTTTTGCTCTGGAATAAAGGGTTTTATTTGCCTTCAAAGTGCTATTGTTACTTTCATATTGAAAATGTTAATCATGTTTCTATCAATGGTGCTATTGCTTATAAATTATGGTTATGGTAAGATGATTTATTTAATACCAACTACTTTCATGGATCTCTTTCCATATATCGACTTCTTGAAGTCTATTTCCAAAACTATGAAAGATCATATCAGTTCTAGTTATTACCCTTATCCGGTTCATCGGATGGATATAAATGATGCTAAATATCATGGTATTCGATGATCCAAAAGGATCTAGAACCAAAGAATTAAATTCAAGCTCTATTTAATGACAATCTTATTAACATTCATTTTATAGGTTATAAATTTGTGCTAAAAAATTAGTCGCTGATGTTGACTCTTATAAAAGAGCTAGGATTATCCTTTGGATCAAACCCAAGAAAATTTGATTAAAGTGAATGAAATTTTCTATTGCTTCTAATAAATATGGTTATGGTGGTATTCATAGGAATTCTAAAGGTACTACCATTTGTGCTTTTTTATCCTTTCAAATCTTGTTTTGTTATCTATGTTGAGCTTATGGTCGTAATAGCTATTGAGATTTATTTGAATAAAGGTTTCCTTAACATCGGATTTATGTTGATGAGTTCTTGCTTTTCACATATAATATAAAAATGCTGACTTATTTTATCTTCTTAATCATACGAAAATCTTCTTTCTCAAGTTTGTTATAAAATTTTCCATATCCTTTGCGAAGGTAATGCTTGTGCAAATTTTTTGACTACTTTAGGTGCGAACTTAACTAATTTCACTTTATTTGACAATCAAAATTTACCTAAACTTTTAAGGGGTTTGGTCAACTTGATAACACCGGATTACCTCATCTCATTTTTCTTGGTTTGGTTTTTCTATTGGTTTTGATGAGCCATTGCATTTGGTTTCCCTTTGTTAAACCCTCTTTGGGTTGTGGCCATTTTCTTATTTTCACTCTTAGCCTATGCTTGTTTGAGCTCTTGTTGGGTGGTTTACACTGGTGGTTCTTATTTTTCTGCTAGGTTGTTTTGGTTTTTTTTGGCCCAGTGGATGTTATTTTTCTGGATGATTATTGTTGATTGGTTGTTTTGGAGACCTTCATTTGGGTGGTGGATTTTCTTATTATTTTCTATATAAGATTTTCCATATCTAAGCTAGTTGCTTCCTTAACGAGTTGGATTTTCTACTGGTGTTTGGGTAGCCTTGTTATTGGGTGGGTCTATGTTGGGGTTGGTTGGTTGGGTGGTGTTATTGGTTTATCTTCTTTTGTTGGCGATTGAGGTGCTATGGTCTAATTTTGGATTGGATTTGATAGAGGTTATATGTGGAATGTTATTCTTCATTTTTGTGGATTGGGTTTTTGAGGTTAGTTTTGCTAGTTTGGGTTTGTTTCTTTTAGTTATGGTTTCAGCCTCTTCATGTAATGGTCTTCCCCTTTTCTACATACTTTTTTTGTTATTATTTTGGGTTTGGTTGATATTTAGTGGCTATTATTTTGCTTTGGGATCTCGTGACTTGTTTTAGTGTTTGGTGCCAAACTTGGCTATGGTTATTCTTGCACTCATTGATATTTCTACCCTTTTTTGTTGGCTTCGTGGTGTTCCTATTGTACTATTACTACCCGATGGATGGCTTTAGTTGGTATTATCGCTCTTTTTTTTTTAAAGCTATTCACCTCACATGGATTAGAATTTCTACTACTTTGGATGGGTTTGGTGGTATGTTGGTAATGATTTGCCTTGATGTTTCCCTCTCTATCTTCTTTTCGCTAGTAGCACTATATGTAATTGTAACCCTTCTAAGTTTGGATGCTTACATAGTGTGTTTCTGAGATTATTATAACTGAGAGCCTTTTCTTTACATTGCTCATACTTTATGCTTGCTTAATTGTACTCATCTTTCATTATTATATTACAGATTTCTTTTATAGGTTGGGAGAATCTTGTAGGTGGATCTTGCTAGAACAAAAGGACCTAGTGGATGTCATTGTGCAATGATGAATCGTTGTTGATTTGTTTTTTTTTCCTTTTATTTTTTTCTTATATTATTGTAATAGTTAGGGGTTATCTCTTTAGGACTTATTGTAGCTCTTTGAGCATTAATTTAGAGATTTACCCTTGTAGACTTTTTTCTTTTTTCTTTATGGCAATAAAATTCCCCTAATTTTCCTAAAAAAACCCTAAACCCTAAAAAGCTAAAAACCTAATTCTAAACAAAATAAAACATAAAATAAAATAAATAAATAAAAAACTAAACCTAAATAAAATAAAAATATAATAAATTAAAGCTAAAACCTAAACTTAAACCTAAAAAAATTAAAAAATAAAACCTAAACTAAATAAAAAACTAAATAAAATAAAATAAACCTAAAAAAAAAAAAATAACCTAAAATAAAAGAAAATAAAAACAAATTAAAAACCTAAACTTAAAAATAAATTTAAAAAATAAAAATTCAACCCTAAACTAAATTAAAAAAAACTAAACCTAAAATAAAATAAAATAAACCTAAACCTAAACTAAAATAAATTAAACTAAAATAAATAAAACTAAACCTAAATCTAAAATAAACTAAACCTAAACTTAAACCTAAACTAAATAAAATAAAATAAATTAAAAATAAATGAAATCTAAACAAAATAAAACCTAAAGATAAACCTAAAATAAAATCCTAAAGTCCAAACCTAAAAAAAAAAAATAAAAACCTAAACCTAAACCTAAAAATTAAAATAAAACCTAAACCTACAAAATAAAATAAAATAAAAAACCTAAATTAAAATAAATAAACATAAAATAAATAAACTAAACTAAATAAAAAAAATAAACATAAATATAAATTTAAACTAAATTAAATTAAAATAAATAAAAAATAAACTAAATAAAGTAAATAAACCTAAACCTACCAATTTAAATAAAATAAAATAATAAAAATAATAAACTCTAAACCTAAACTAACCAAATCCTAAACTCTAAATCTAAAACCTAAACTAAACCTTAAAACCTAAACCTAAACTCATCCTAAAATCAGAACCCTAAACTAAACTAAACTTAAAACTAAACCTAAATCTAAACCTAAACTTAAACATAAAACCTAAACCACCCTAAACCTAAACCTCAACTCTAATCTAACAACTAAACCTAAAAAATCTAAACCTAAAGTTTAAACACTAAAGTTTAAACCTAATCTAAACCTAAACTTAAAAGCATAAACTATAAAACCTAAACCTAAACCTAAACTTAAACCCCAACCAAACCTAAACTTAAACCCCAAACCTAAACCTAAGAAAGTAACTAAATAAACTAAAAATAAACTTAAACCCTAAAACCTAATAAACCTAAACCTAAACCTACACCCTAAGAATAAGAACCTTGAGGGCAGAACATCATTGTCAACTCGCCTAGATCTGCGGAGGTGGCAGAAAGCATCCAGGTGGTGGTGGGAGCCGGAGATGATGGTGGATCGGTGGTTTGATCGCTTACATAAGTAGGAGGAGCGGAGGTTACAACTATGGTGGTGGTGGAGAGAGAGATTTGGGATATGATTATGGATCCTACTACTAGAGAGGTCGGGGTGGTTCTGATGGGAACTAGAGAAATCAAGAACAAATTAGATCTGCTTTATGGAACGGTGTCTTTTAAGAGAGATGGTAGTTATCTAGATTTTTCATTTGCTCAATGTGTGCTCATTTTATATCTATGTCATCGCATGTCTTAGAAAACTTGGTGTGTTACTTGATTGATGAAATCAAAATAAGATATATGAATCTAAATTTGTTCTCTATTAAAAAAACTAAAATTCTCAACTCCTAACTAAAACCTTAATCCTAAACCTAAAACCTAAACCCTAAACCTAAAACCTAAACCCTAAACTATAAACCCTAAACCCTAAAATGCTAAACCCTAAACCCAAAAACTGAAACCCTAAACCCTAAACCCTAAACCCTAAACCCCAAACACTAAACCCTAAACCCTAAACCCTAAACTAACCCTAAACCCTAAACCCTAAACCATATGCCCTAAAAAGCTAAAAACCTAAACCTAAACTAAACAAACTTAAAAAAGGCTAAACCAAAAATAAAATAAAAATAAAAACTAAAATAAAATAAATAAAAATAAACTAAACTAAAAAATAAAACCTAAATTAAACAAATAAATCTAAAATAAAATAAAATAAACATAAATAAAACTAAATAAAAATCTAAACCTAAAAAATATACCTAAAATAAAAAACCTAAACCCTAAACTAAAAAAAAAACCTAAAAATAAAATAAATAAACGAAACCTAAATTAAATTAAACGGAGCCAAAATAAATACAACCAAAACCTAAACCCAAAATAAACTAAACCTAAACCTAAAGCAAAACTAAATAAAATAAAATAAACTAAAAATAAATGAAAACCTAAATTATAAAATGAAACCTAAAAATAAACCTAAAATAAAACCTAAAACATAAAACATAAAAAATAAAATAAAAAGCTAAACTTAAACCTAAAAGTAAAAAAATAGAGCTTAAATCTAAAAAATAAAGTATAAATAAAACTAAACTAAAAAATAAACCTAAACCTAAACATAGAAAATTAGCTAAAATAAAAAACCTAAACTAAAATAAATAAATCTAAAATAAACAAACTAAAATAAAAAATAAAATAAACTAAAGTAAATTAAAAATAAACTAAATAAAATAAATAAACATAAACCTATCATTTTACTTAATTTTTTTTAAAAAAACCATAAACTCTAAATCCTAAAACCTGAACCTTAAAATCTAAACCCTAAACCTACTACCCTTAACCCTAAACCCTAAACCCTAAACCCTAAAAAACCCTAAAATACCCTAAACCCTAAACCCTAAACCCCAAAAGCATAAACCCTAAACCTTAAATTGTAAACTCTAAACCTTAAACCCAAACCCTAAACCCTAAACCCTAAACCCTAAACCTCAAACCCTAAACCTAAACCTAAAGTAACTAAATAAATTAAAAATAAAGCAAACCTAAAACCTAATAAACCTAAACCTAAACCTAAACCCTAAGAATGGGTAGAACCTGACACATCACCAACCAGGCTCAATCATCTAGCAGGGAGGAAGGAGGACAGACAATCGTAGTGGTGGTGGGGATGAGGTGTTAGTGGTATGGAGGTGGTGGTCGAGCTGGTGGTTTTGGAGGGGAGGAATGACAAAGGTTATAATCGGTGGTGGTGAGAGGAGAGATCGGGGATATGATTATGATCCCGCCACGGGAGGTCGTGGTGGTTTTGATTAGAGAAATTGAAAGAACAACCGATCACCTCTGCTTATGGAATTATGTCTTTAATGAGACATTTAGTTATCCTTGGTTTTAATTTGCTCATGCATGCTCATTTTTTCTAAGTCGTCACTTGTCCCTTAGAAAACAACTTCTGTTACGTGGTTGATGAAATCAAAAAAATAAATGTTGACTCTGAATTTGTTCTCTATTAAAATAATAAAAAAAACAAAAACCACAAACCTTAAACCCTAAACCCTAAAAACCCTAAATCCTAAACCCTAAGCCCTAAAACCCTAAACTCTAAACCCTAAACCTTAAACCCTAAACCCTAAACCCCAAACCTTAAATCTTAAACCCTAAACCCTAAAGTAACCCTAAACCCTAAACCCTAAACCCTAAGCCATAAACCCTAAAACACTACAACTCTAAACCCTAAACCCTAAAACCCTAAACCATAAACCCTAAACCATAAACCCTAAAACCCTAAATCCAAACCCTAAACCCTAAACCCTAAACCTTAAAACCTACAACCCTAAACCCTAAACACTAAACCCCAAATCCTATACCTAAACCCTAAACTTGAAACCATAAACCCTAAACATTAAAAACCTAAAAACCTAAGCCTAAACTAAATAAAACCTAAAAATAAAATAAATAAAGAAACCTAAACCTAAATAAATTTAAAAAATATAATAATAAACCTAAACTAAAACCTAAACCAAAACCAACATATAAACCTAAAACTAAGTCTAAAAACAAAAAAAATAAAATATAAAAACTAAAATAAAATAAAATAAATAGAAAACAAAACTAAACTAAAAAAATAAAATGAACTTAAAATGAAAAAAACCTAATTAAAAAAACCTAAACATAGAATAAAAATGAAATAAACCTAAAAAAATATAACACAAACTAAATAAAAACCTAAATCTAAAAGATAAAACTAAAATTATAACCTAAAAATAAAAAAAAAAAACCTAAACCCTAAACTAAAAAAAAAACATAAACCTAAAATAAAAATAAAAAAAAACATAAACCTAAACTAAAATAAATAAAGCCTAAGCCTAAACCTAAAATAAGCTAAACCTAAACCTAATCCTAAACTAAATAAAATAAAACAAACTAAAAGTAAACTTAAACCTAAACTAAAAAATAAAACCTAAAACCAAAATCTAATAAAATAAATTAAAAAGCTAAGCCTAAACCTAAAAATAAATAGTAAAATAAAAATAATACTAAACTAAAAAATAAACAGAAACCTAAACTTAAACCTAAAAAATAAACTAAAATGAAAACCTAAACTAAAATAAATTAACAAAAAATAGATAAACTAAGCTAAATAAAAATCAAACCTAAATAAATAAAATAAACTAAAACCTAACTTATTTACTTTTTTTAAATAAAAAATCTAAACCCTAAATCCTAAACCCTAAACCCTAAAAAATCCTAAACCTTAAACCCTAAACACTAAACCTAAAACCTAAACCCTAAACCCTAAATAGTAAACCTTAAAATCCCTAAACCCTAAACCCTAATCCCTAAACCCTAAAACTAAATAAACTAAACCTAAAAAAACTAAACCTAAACCTCAATAAAACCTAAACCTAAAACTAAATAATGTTAAATAAAACTAAAACTAAACCTAAAACCATAAACTTAAATCAATTAAATCATAAAACCAAAACCTAAACTAAATCTAAACTATAAAATTAAATCCTAAACAAAACAAAACTCCTAAACCTAAAACTACAATAAACTTAAACCTAAAACTAAATAAAACTAATCCTTAAACTAAAACCTAAACCTAAACTAAACTCATAAACTAAAACCCAAAACCTAAAATTTAAAACCTAAACTAAACTAAACTCTAAAATCCTAAAACCTAAACTAACTAAAATAAAACCTAAAAATAAAATAAAAGAAACCTAAAATATAAATAAAAATAAAACCTAAACTAAACCTAAAAAACATAAACATAAACCTAAGCCTAAAAATAAAATAAATAAATAAAAAACTAAATTAAAATAAAATAAATAAAAAATAAAAACTAAACCAAATTAAAATAAAACCAAAAGTAAACTAAAAATAAATTAACAAAAATGAAAACCTAAATAAAATAAACATAAATGTAAAATAAAATTAAATAAATAAAAAATATAAAACTAAATAAACCTAAACCTAAAATAGTAAACCCTAAAAAACTAAAAAAAATAAATAAAAAATAAACCTAAACCTAAACTAAAAATAAAACCTAAACTAAAATAAAAATAAAATAAACCTAAACTAAAATAAAATAAATCTAAAAAAATAAAACCTAAACCTAAACCTAAAATAAACTAAACCTAAACCTAAACTAAATAAATAAAACAAAATAAAAATAAATAAACTAAAAAAATAAAATAAATAATAAATAAAAAACTATAATAATAAAATAAAAACCTAAAAAATATATAATAAAATAAAACCTAACCTACTAAATTTTAAAATAACCTTAACTAAAATTAAACTCTAAAATAAAATAAATTAAACCCTAAACACTAAACTAAACTAAACTAAACCCTAAACACCTAAACTAAACCCTAAAACTAACTAAATCCAAAAATAAAAAACCTGGCTCTAAACCCTAAACCAACATCCTAAACTTAAACCCTAAACCTATACCCTAAACCTAAACCTAAACCCAAAACCTAAAAAATAAACCCCTAAACTAAACCATAAACTAAAACCCTAAAAAAAACCTATAAACCTAAACTACATAAACCTAAAAATAAAATAAATAAAACTTAAACCTAAATAAAATAAATTAAAACTAAAATAAAAGCTAAACTAAAAAACCTAAACCTAAATACCTAAACCTAAACATAAAAATAAATAAAATAAAAAATAAAACTAAACTAAAAGAAAATAAAACCTAAACTAAACTAAAACTAAAATAAACCTAAAAAATCTAAATAAAATAAAAAAATAAACACTAAACTAAAATAAAATAAACCTAAATAAAATTAAATATATACTAAATAAAACCATAAACCTAAAATAAAATAAATAATAAAAAAACCTAAACCATTAATTAAAAAAACCAAAACCAAAAATAAACAAAATAAAATATGCCTAAACCTAAACAAAAATAAGCTAAACTAAAATAAATAAAAGCTAAACCTAAACCTAAAATAAACTAAACCTAAACCTTGAACTAAATAAAATAAAATAAACTAAAAATAAACCTAAACCTAAACTAAAAAATAAATTCTAAAAATAAACCTAGAATAAAAACCTAAAACCTAAATGTAAAAAAATAAAATGAAAACCTAAACCTAAACCTAAAATAAATAAACTTAAAATACATATAATAAAATAAATAAAAATAAAGAAAAAGCCATAAATAAATAATTTTACCTAAACCTATCGATTTTCTTAATTTAAAAAAAAAACTCTAAACCCTAAACCCTAAACACTAAACCCTAAACTAACCCTAAACCCTAAACCCTAAACCCTAAAAAACTAAAAACCTAAACCTAAACGAAATAAAACTAAAAAATAAAATAAATAAAGAAACCTAGACCTAAATAAAATAAAATAAAAACCTAAACTAAAACCTAAACCTAAAAATAAACATAAACCTAAGCCTAAAAATAAAATAAAATAAATAATAAGAACTAAATTAAAATAAAATAAATAAAAAATAAAAACTAAACTATATTAAAATAAATAAAAACCAAAAGTAAACTAAAAAATAAAATGAACTTAAAAATGAAAACCTAAATAAAATAAAACATAAATGTAAAATAAAAATAAAATAAACTTAAAAAATGTATAAACAAAATAAAAACTTAAACTTAAATAATAAACCTAACAATAAAACTTAAAAAAAAAAACCTAAACCCTAAAATAAAATAAAACCTATACCTAAAATAAAAGTAAAATAAACTTAAACCTGAACTAAAATAAACTAAACTAAAATAAACAAAACCTAAACCTAAACTAAATAAAATAAAATAAAATAAAAATAAACCTAAATCTGAACAAAAAAATAAAACCTAAAATAAAAACTTGAAACCTAAACCTAAAAAAATAAAATAAAAACCTAAACCTAAACCTAAAAATAAAAAATAAAACATAAACTTAGAAAATAAAACAAAAATAAAACTAAACTAAAAGATAACCATAAATGTAAATGTAAAACAAAAAAATAAACTAAAATAAAAACTAAAGCTAAAATAAATAAATTAAAATAAGTAAACTAAGCTAATTAAAAAAATAAACCTAAATAAAATATATAATAAACTAAGTAAACCTAAACCTACCTTTTATATTTTTAAAAATAACCTTAATCTACAAACCCTAAACCTAAACTAAAACTCTAAACCTAAACCTAAACCTAAACTAAACCCTAAACACTAACTTCTAAAGCTAAACCCTAAAATAACCTAAACTCTAATCCTATATAAAACCAAACTAAACCTAACAACCCTAAATTTAAAATTCTAAACCCTAAACCTAAACTAAAACTAAACCATAAACCAAACCCTAAACCCAAACCTAAACCATAAACTAAACCTAAACCATAAACCCTAAACCCTAAAAACCTATAAACTAAACCTAAACTATAAAACCTAAAATAAATAAAATAAAAAACCTAAACTAAATAAAATAAAATAAAACTAAAATAAAACCTAAACTAAAACCTAAACCTAAACCTAATTTAAACCTAAACATAAAATAATAAATAAAATAAAATAAAACTAAACTAAAAGAAAATAAATAAAACCTAAACTAAACCAAAAATTAAAATAAACCTAAAAAATCTAAATAAAATAAAATAAACACTAAAATAAAAAAAAATAAAATACCTAAATATAAATAAATAAAAATAAAAACCTAAAAAATAAACCTAAAAATAAATAATAAAACCTAAATCATTAACTAAAAAAAACCAAAACCAAAAATAAACAAAATAAAATATGCCTAAACCTAAACAAAAATAAGCTAAACTAAAATAAATAAAAGCTAAACCTAAACCAAAAACAAACTAAACCTAAACCTTGAACTAAATAAAATAAAATAAACTAAAAAAAACCTAAACCTAAACTAAAAAATAAATCCTAAAAATAAACCTAGATTAAAAACCTAAAACCTAAACCTAAAAAAATAAAATGAAAACCTAAACCTAAACCTAAAAAATAAACTAAAAAAATCCTAAACTAAAATAAATAAACTTAAAATAAATATAATAAACTAAATAAAAAAAGGAAAAGCCATAAAGAAATAAAAAATAAACATAAACCTACTGATTTTCTTAATTTAAAAAAAACCCTAAACCTAAACCTTAAACCCTAAAAAACTTAAAACCTAAACCTAAACAAAATAAAACCTAAAAATAAAATAAAAAAATACTAAAACCAAAATAAAATAAATAAAATAAATAAAATAAAATAAATTAAAAACACAAACTAAAACCTAAACCTCCTTAAACCTAAACCTAAACCTAAGCCTAAAAAGGAAAAAAAATTAAAATAAAATAAAATAAATAATAACCTAAACTAAACTAAAAAATAACAAACCTAAACAAAATAAAAAATAAACCTAAAATAAAATAAATAAAAAACTAAATAAAACTTAGATTAAAAATACCTAAATAAAATAAAAATAAAATAAATAATTAAAAAAAACTAAATAAACTAAACATGCTAATTTAATTTTAAAAAAAATAAAATAATAAAACCTAACCCTAAACCCTGACTAAACTAACCTAAACCCCAAAGCCTAAACCCAAAACCTACAACCCTAAATTAAATAAACCCTAAACCTTAAACGCTAAAGCTTAAAACCCTAAACCCCAAAAACCCTAAAACTAAACTAAATCACCCTAAATCCTAAACCCCAAACCCTAAAACCTAACCCTAAACCCTAAACCCTAATCCCCAAACCCTAAAGCCTAAACCCTAAACCTAAACCCTAAAAACCTAAAAACCAAAACCTAAACTAAATAAAACCTACAAAAATAAATAAAAAAACCTAAACCTAAATAAAATAAAATAATAAAATAAAATAAAAACCTAAACTAAACCTAAACCTGAACCTAAACCTAAACTTAAAAATAAAATAATATAAAAAAATAAAAACTAAACTAAAATAAAATAAATAAAATCCTAAGCTAATGTAAAAAAAAATAAGCTTAAAAATAAAAAAGTTTAAATAAAACAAAATTTTAAATCAACCTAAAAACTAAACCTAAAAATCAATAAAAAATAAAATCTAAACCATAAACTAAAAAATAACCTAAACCTAAATAAACAAAATAAAATAAATCTAACCCTACACTAAAATAAACTAAACTAAAATAAACAAAACCTATACCTAAACCTAAAATAAACTAAACCAAAACCCCAGATAAAAATAAATAAAAAATAAACCTTAACCTAAACTAAAAAATAAAACCTTAAAATAAGCTAATAAAAAAACCTAAACCTAAAAAATTAAATAAAAGCCATAACCTAAACCTAAAAAATAATAATAAAACCTAAACCTAAAAAATAAAATAAAATTAAAACTAAACTAAAAAATAAACCTAAACCTAAACCTAAACCTAAATAATAAACTAAAATAAAAAACCTAAACTAAAATAAATAAACCTAAAATAAATAACCTAAACTAAATAAAAAATAACTCTAAATAAAATTAAAAAAATTTAAACTATATAAATAAAAAATAAACTAAATAAACCTAAACATCAACTTGTTTAAAACCATAAACCATAAACCCTACAAACCTAAAACCCTAAATCCTAAAAAACCATAAACCCTAAATAAAACTAGTCTAAACTAAAACTAAACTAACTAAACTAAACCTAAACTATAAACCCTAAATAAAAAAAATAAAAAAAATCATAAACCCTAAACCCAAACTTAAACCTAAATAACCTAAACCTACAACCTTAAACTAAAACCTAAAAGAAACCCTAAACTTATAACCTAAACACTAAACTAAAACTAAACCTTAAACCAAATCTAACCTAAACCTACAACCTAAACCCTAAGTTTTAAACCCAAACCTAATTAAATTAAACCCTAAAAATAAGTCTAAATACTAAAACTAAACCTAAACTAAATAAAACCTAAAATAAAATATATAAAAACTTAAACCTAAAAAAAAAAAAACCTACATAAAACCTAAACCTATAAAACATAAACCTATACCTAAACCTAAAATAAAATAATAAAATAAAAAAATACCTAAACTAATAAAAAAAAACCTAAAAAATAAAAAACCTAAACATAAAAATAAAAATAAAAAATAAAAACTAAATAAAACCTTAACCTAAAAATAAATAAAAATAAAACTTAAAAAATAAAATTAAAACCAAACCTAAACTAAAAAAAGAAACCTAAACTTAAAATAAAAAGAAAATGAAGAAAATAAAATAAACTTAAACCTAAACTAAAATAAATAAAACCTAAACTAAACTAAACCTAAACCTAAACCTAAATTAAAAAAATGTAATTAACTAAAAATAAATTTAAACTTAAACTAAAATATAAAACTTAAAAATAAACCTAAAATAAAAACCTAAAACCTAAACCTAAAAATAAAATAAAAACCTAAAGTTAAACCTAAAATAAAAAATAAACATTAACATAAAATAAAATAAAACAAACTCAACTAAAAATAAACCTAAACCTAAAAAAATAAACTAAAATAAAAAACCAAAACAAAAATAAATAAACCTAAAATAAATACACTAAACTAAATAAAAATAAATAATAAAGTAAACTAAAATAAATAAAAAATAAAGTAAATATTCTAAATAAACCTAAACCTACTGGTTTACTTAATTTAAAAAAACACATTAGACTCTAAATCCTAAACCCCAAACCCTAAACCCTAAACCCTAAACCCTAAACCCTAAAAAGCCCTAAATGCTAAAACCTAAATCATAGCCCTAAACTCTAAAAAATAAAAGCATAAACCCTAAAACACCAAATCATAAACTCCAAACCCTAAACCCTAAACTCTAAATGATAAACCCTAACCCTAAACCCCAAACCATAAACCTAAACCTAAAGTAACTAAATAAATTAAAAAATAAACCAAAACCCTAAAACCTAATAAATTTAAACTAAACCTAAACCCTAAGAATGGGCAAAACCTTGACAAGAGAACATCAACATACACCGTGCTCAAAACATTGAGGAAGATGGAGGCTATCACAAGTGGTGGGGAACTAGAGGTGCTAGTAGATATGGAGTTGGTGGTAATGGTGGTTATGGTGGCGGGAGGAGAGCCTAGTGTGGTCTTGGAGGGAGAGATTGATATGATGGCGATCCTACTAGAGTGGTGGTTCATGGGAACTAAAGAAACTAAAGAATGACCTATCCATCTATGGAACTATGTCTTTATAAGAGATGGTTCTAGTTATCTAAGGTTTTGATTTAATTCTATGCTCTCATATATCTATGTCAATGTCTTAAATCTTGGTGCTACTTGGTTGATGAAACATTTGAATTTGTTCTCTATTAAAAAAAAATGAAAATCCTAAACCGTAAACTACAACCTAAATCTTAAACCTTAACCCCTAAACCTTAAAAACCCTAAACCCTAAGCCCTAAACCCTAAACCCTAAACCATAAAACCCTAAAACCTAAACCCTAAATCCTAAACCTTAACTCGAAATGTTAAACCCTAAACCCCAAACTCTAAACCCTAAACCCTAAACTCTAAACCCTAAACCCTAAACCCTAAAACTAAACCCTAAACTAACCCCTAAGCTCTAAACCCAAGCCCTAAAACTAAACCTAACATAAACTAAAAAATCTAAAAAATTTAATAAATAAAAAACTTAAACCAAAATAAAATAAAATAAAAACATTAATTAAAACCTAAACCTAAACCTAAACCTAAAAAAAATAAATTAAAAAATAAAAACTAAAATAAAATAAAATAAATAAAACCTTAACTAAACAAAAAAATCCTAAATAAGATAAAACTAAATCTAAAATAAAATAAAATAAACTAAAATAAAATAAAATAAAAAACTAAATAAAACCTAAACCTAAAAATAAATCTAAAATAAATAAAAAAAATAATACTAAACCTAAACTAAAAAAAAAATCTAAACCTAAATAAAAAAATAAAATAAAACTAAACATAAACTTAAAAAACTAAATAAAATTAAACCTAAACCTAAACCTAAAATAAACTTAGCATAAACCTAAACCTAAAATAAATAAAATTAAATTAAATTAAATTAATCCTAAACATAAACTAAAAAATAAAACCTAAAAATAAACCTAAAATAAAAACCTAAATCCTAAACATAAAAAAATTAAATAAAAATCTAAACCTAAACTTAAAAATAAAAAATAAAACCTAAACCTAAAAATAAAAATAAAAATAAAAATAAACTAAAAAATAAACCTGAAATTAAACCTAAACCTTTAAAAATAAACTAAAACAAAAAACCTAAAATAAAATAAAAAAACTTAAAATAAATAAACTAAATTAAATAAAAAAAATAAACCTAAATAAAAAATAAGAAATAAAATAAACTAAATAAATTAAACCTACTGTTTAATTTAAATAAATAAAATAATTAAAATAATTAAAATAATAATAATAACCTTTACCCTAACCCTAAACCCTAAACCCAAAAATCCTAAACCTACAACCCAAAACCCTAAACCCTAAAACGCTAAACCCTATACCCTAAATCATAAAACCTACAACCCTAAACCCTAAACCCTAAACCCCAAACCCTAAACCCTAAACCCTAATCCCTAAACCCTAAAAACCTAAAAACCTAAACCTAAAAATAAAATAGATTTCGCTACAAATGATTTGTCTAATTTCTCTAACATTGATAAAAAATTGTATGAGCTTTAATAGACCGCTTGTCTCAACTTTCAATGAGATGCTAAAGGGTAGCTTATTCATGGACAAATGAAGAAAGAATCTACTTAAGTTCAACAAAGTGTTTATCTGTGAGCAATCCTCTTCTATAGCTAAGATAGCCTATCTAATATTAACACCCATCTAATATATTGTCTTCAAACTAAAATTTCTAAAAAATAATGAGCTAAATATGTGATTAAAAGCTCTTTAGTAGGATTTCAATACTTTGAGATTGTGCTCAGATGTTGGTGAATTAGGGAGACTTGATGCTAAGTATTCTAAATGAGATTTTACAATAGTGATTGTATCCGATAAAAAATCTATGATAAGTAATGCATAACTAGAATAAATCAAATAATAATGATTTCCAAAATAATAGCTCTACTTTGAGATTCAACGCAAAGAACATAATGTAACAAATAATTCTTCAAAACAAAAGCAAGAAAGCTCAAGTAAAACTCTAAGTCAATGCTTAGAAGAGGCATAGTGTTGTGATAGATTTAGACACTCACATTTTTTTTGACATCTAAAATATGATTTAAGAGAGATTTTGGATCCCAACATAGTATCTATGATCTTTTCTATTTTTCTTTTATTGGTAGTACTTCATTTAGATGTATTCATTTGAATTTAATTTAATGGTGGAAAGAATAATTCCTACATTTGACATTCTTTTAAGTGCAAAAATTTTTGATGTTATTTGAAATCTAAAGTTTGTTGAAAAGCCACATGCAAATTAATTTTATGTAGTGTCTCTTTTAAGTATAGGATTCAACTCGATCTAAAGCTAAACAACATTAGCTTAATCATTCCCTAATTTAGAAGACAACAAGAATACTTCAAATTTGTTCATGTACTCATTTATAATTTTGGTTTTTTGCTTTAGCAAGTAAAACTCTAAACAATTTATCTTAGTAGGATAAAGACAAGTATTTTTCTAACAACAATTTCTGTTCAACCATGTAATAACTTGTTCTAATCCCAATCTTCTTAGCTATTTAATTTTATCTAATAAATTTTAGATGTTTATAAATCCCAATATTCAAGGCTCACTGATCTCTAAACCCTAAACTAACATTATCAAAACCTCAAACAAACTAAACTAAACTCTAAACGATAAACACAATAAACCCTAAACCATAAAACTAAACCATAAACCTAAACATAAACTATAAACCTAAAACCCCTAAATTTAAAACTAAACCTAAACCTAAACTATAAACTAAACTATAACCTAAATAAACTCTAAATCATAAACTAAAACCCTAAACCTAAATTAAAACCCTAAATTGACTAAACTTAACCCTAAACACTAAACCCTAAAACCTAAACCTTAAAACCTAAACACTAAACTTAAATCTAAACTCAACCTAAAACTATAAAATTGTAAACCAAAAATCATAAACCTCTAACCTAAACCTAAACCTAAAACCTAAACCCTAAAACTAAATAAAGAAACTAAACTCTAAACCCTAATCTAAACCTAACTATAAACCTAAACCCTAAAACCCTAAACCATAAAACCCTAAATCCTAAACACTACATCATAAAACTTACCACCCTAAACTTATAAAAACCCAAAGCTCAAACCCTAAACTCTAAACCTAAACACTAAACCCTAAATCCTAAAACCTAAAACTTAAACCTAAGAAATAATGAGATTTGGCTACAAATGATTAGCCTAAATTTCTAATATAAATAAAATTATGACATTTATATGCCATAGTAGACCACCTCTCTTTTCATAGAGATGCTAAACTTTGCTCATGGAAAATGAAGAAATAAATCTACATAAGTTCATACACATACCACAATCTATGAAATCATTTCTATAGCTGGGATAACCTATCTATTAATAGAACTCTCTAATCATATTTTCTCAAGTAGCTCTTTCAATTTAGCATATATGTTGAGGAGCTAACCTAGAAAGCTCTAATAGTATTTCAATTTTTTTGACTAAAGATGTTGAATTGACTTAATGTTAAAGAGATTTTACAATGATTGTATCTTACAAAATCTCTTGATAAGTAGTGTAACTAGAATAATTCGAACTCAATATCTCTACATAAGGATTTCCAAAACTAACTCCTACTAAAGGCTAAAGAAATATAATGTAACAAATAATTTGCTTCAACACAAAAGCAAGAAATCAAGTAAAACTCTAAGTCAATGCTTATAAAGTGGCATAATGTTGTGAGAGATTTAGACACTGATTTTCTATTGACATCTAAAATATGATTTAAGAGAGATTTTGAATCCCAACATATAGATCTATTATATTTATTTTTTTCTTTTTTTGCAATTACTTCATTTAGATGTATTCATTTGAATTTGATTTAATGGTGGAAAAATAATTCTACATTTGATGAAATTCTTTAGTGCAAAAAATTTTTGATGTTATTTGAAATATAAAGTTTGACATGCAAATTAATTTTATGTAGTGTCTCTTTAAGTTTACTCAAGTCAATCTAAACCTAAACAACATTAGCTTAATCATTCCTAATTTTAGAAGACAACAAGAATACTTCAAATTTTTCATGCTTTAAAGTTTTGGTTATTTGCTTTAGTAAGTAAAACTCTAAACAATTGATCTTTTAAAGACAAGTATTTTCTTAACAACAATTTCATTTCAACCATGTAATAACTTATTCTAATCCCAATCTCTCTATTTCTACTAGTAGATTTTATTTAGAAGTATGTTTTAGTATTATAATCCCAATCTACCAAACCCTAAACTCAAATCATAAACCTACAAAACCCTAAACCTAAACCCTAATAAACCCTAAAACCCTAAACCCTAACTTAAACCCAAACCCTAAACCCTAAAAAAACCTTAAACCTAAATAAAACCTAAACCTAAACTTAAACCTTAAACCTTAAAATTAAACTAAATTAACCCTAAACCCTAAACCCTAACCTAAACTAACCTAAACCTAAAAAAATCCTAAATCCTAAACCCCTAAACCAAAATAACCTAAACCTAAACCCTAAACCATAAAACCCAAATCTAAACTAAACCTAAACCTAAACCCTAAACCCTAAACCTAAACAAAACCTAACCCTAAACCTAAACCTAAAACTTAAAACCCTAAAACTAAATAAAACCCTAAACCCTAAACTAAAACCTAAACCCTAAACCTAAATATAAACCTAAACTCTAAATAAAATTAAAATAAAATAAAAACTTAAACCTAAAAATAAAATAATAAAATAAAATAAAAAAACTTAAACCTAAACCTAAACATAAACCTAAAAAAAAATAAAATAAAATAAAATAAAAATAAAATAAATAAAACCTAAACTAAACTAAATAAAATAAATAAACTTAAGAAAACCTAAATAAATAAACTAAATAAATAAAATAAATAAAATAAATAAAAACCTAAATAAAACCTAAACCTAAAATAAAACTAAAAAAATAAACCTAAAATAAATAAAAAATAAAATCTAAACCCCAAACTAAAAAACCTAAACCTAAAATTAAAATTAAATAAATATAAACCGAAACTAAAATAAACTAAACTAAAATAAATAAAACCTAAACCTAATAAAATAAAATAAAATAAAATAATAAAAAACCTAAACCTAAAATAAATATAAAAATAAACCTAAACCCTAAAAAAAAAAATAACCTAAAAAAAAAATAAAATAAAATAAACCTAAACTAAAATTAAATAAACTAAAATAAATAAAATAAATCAAACCTAAAATAAACTACTAAACCAAAACTAAACAAAATAAATAAAAAATAAAATAAAAAAATAAACCTAAACCTAAACTAAAATAAAAACCTAAAAATAAACCTAAAATAAACCTAAACTAAATAAATAAAATTAAATAAAAAATAAACCAAAAACCCAAAAAAATAAAAATAAACCTAAACCTAAAAAATAAAATAAAATAATATTTAACTAAAAAATAAACATAAACCTAAACTTAACCCTAAAAATAAAATTAAAACCAAAAATAAAATAATAAATAAAATAACCTAAAATTAAAAAATAAACTAAAATAAACAAAAAAATAAATAAATAAACTAAAAACCTAAACCTAAACTAAAAAAAAAATAAAATATAAAAATAAACTAAAAACCTAAACTATTAAAAAAATAAACCTAAACCTAAATAAAATAAATAAATAAAATAAACCCTAAAAAATAAAATAAATAAACCTAAACTAAAATAAATAAAAAAATAAACCTAAACCTAAACCTAATAAATAAAATTAAACCAAAAACTAAAACCTAAACTAAACCTAAAACTTAAATTACCTAAAAAAATAAAAAATAAACCTAAAATAAAATAAAATAAAATAAAATAAAAACTAAATAAACCTAAAGTTAAAAAATATACCTAAAAAAAAAAACCTAAAAAAAATAAAAATAAAACCTAAACCATAAACTAAAAAAAAACCTAAAAAACTATAAAAATAAAATAAAATAAAACCTAAACTAAAATAAACTAAATTAAATAAATAAAACCTAAACTAAACCTAAACTAAAATAAATAAAACAAACTAAATAAACCTAAACCTATGAGTATACTTAATTTAAAAATAAAAATAAAAATAAAAAAAACCAAAAACCCTAAACCTAAGCCCTAAACACTAAAACTGACCTGAAAACTAAACCCAAAACCCTAAACCTAAACAAAAGCATAAACCTAAAAATAAAAAATAAAACTAAAACCTAAAAATAAAATAAAAATAAAACTAAACTAAAAAATAAACATAAATGAAAACTTAAACCTAAAAATAAACCTAAATAAAAAACCTAAACTAAAATAAATAAACCTAAAATAAATAAACCAAACTAAAGAAAATAAAAAAACTTAAATATAAATAAAAAAATTAAATCATATTAATAAAATAAAAAATAAACTAAATAAACTAAAATAACCTAAATATACTGATTTACTCAATTTTTTTAAAAGAAACCTAAACTCTAAACCCTAAACTCTAAATCCTAAACCCTAAATCCTAAGCCCTAAAACTAACCATAAACACTAAACTTACAACCCTAAACCCTAAACCCTATACTATAAACCCTAAACCCTAAACCCTAAAAACCTAAAAACTTAAACCTAAACTAAATAAAACCTAAAAATAAAATAAATAAATAAAACCTAAACTAAATAAAATAAAAACCAGAACCCTAAACTAAAAAAAAACTAAACCTAAAATAAATAAAATAAACCTAAACCTAAACCTAAACTAAAATGAACTAAACTAAAAAAATAAGAACTAAACCTAAACCTAAACTAAATTAAAAAAATAAACTAAAAAAACATAAACCTAAACTAAAAATAAAACCTAAAAATAAACCTAAAATAAATACCTAAAATCTAAACCTAAAAAAATTAAATAGAAACCTAAACCTAAATCTAAAAATAAAAAATAAAACCTAAACCTAAAAAATAAAATTAAAATAAAATTAAACTAAAAAGTAAACATAAACCTAAACCTAAACTTAAAATATAAACTAAAATAAAAAACCTAAACTAAAATAAATAAACATAAAATAAATAAACTAAACTAAATAAAATTAAAATTAACCTAAATAAAAAAATAAAATATACTAAAATAAATAAAAAATAAACTAGATAAACTAAATAAACATAAACCTATTGGTTTACATAATTTTAAGAAAATCCTACACCATAAACCCTAAACCCTAAAAAACCCTAAACCCTAAACCTTAAACCCTAACCCTAACCCTAACCCTAAACCTAAAACCCTAAACCCCCCTAATCTAACCCTAAACCCTAAAAACACTAAACCCTAAACCCTAAACTAACCCTAATCCCTAAATCCAAAATAAACCCTCAAAACCCTAAACCCTATACCTTAAACACTAAACCCTAAACCCTAAAACCTAACCCTACCCTATCCCTAAACCCTAAACCCTAAAACCTTAAACCCTAAACCCTAAACTAAGCATAAATCATAAACCCTAAACCTAAAACTAAATCTAAACTATAAATCTAACTAAACTAAAATTTCTAAATCTAAACTCTAAAACTAAAAACCTTAAAGTTAAATAATAAACCTAAACCTAAACTTTAAACTCTAACCCTAAACCCTAAACCCTAAACCCTAAACACTAAACCCTTAAACCATAAATTGTATACCCTGAACCCTAAACCCTAAACCTTAAACCCTAAAACACTAAACTGTAAATGCTAAACTAACCGTACACCCTAAATCCTAAGCCCTAAACCTTAAACCCTAACCCTAACCCTAACCTAAAGTCTTAAACCTTAAACCCTAAATCTTAAAACCCTAAACTATTATGGCTAGTTATTTTTTCACCTTATTTTTGTTGATCAAGATAGATTTTCTAGTTAGTTTTGGTTGTTCTTTTCTCTTGGTTTTCTCTCTAAGAGGTTGTGTGACCTTAAGGGCTCTTTATTTTGTTGTAGCTTGGAGAACTATCTTCATATGGCTATCCTTTTCATGCTATTCTGATGTAAAGTTGGATGCTAGATTATCTTATCTTCAATATTGGGTGTACCTCACCCGAGGTTCTATTTTTATTTGTGTCAACCGGAAGGTTGCCTTTCTTATTTTGATGGTTGCCTTACTTCCTAACATTCTTGATGTTAGTCTTACTCTTCCAATGGAAATTATTATTTCTAGTTTTTTGCATGTTTGTTTAATGAATGACCTTATCAACTATGGTCCTCATTTTTCATTTGTTTGGTCTCTATTTAGTCCTTTTTCCCATATTATGAGGTTTGCTCCTACCAATTATGTTAGCAATTCTTGGTGGCTTTGGTGGTGCTCCCTCTTCTAATGCTGGGTTACCTCTTTATTTGCTTTCTGAATAATATATATGATGTGGGTGTTTTGTGGTTATATTTATTTTTGAAGTTTTATGTGTTTGTGTGATGATCTCATTGGATATACAAGAGGTAACCCTTCACTTGAAGTTTGGATGCTTATGGTGCTGCTCTTAAGATGATTATAATTGAGCCTAAGCCTTCTTCTTCTTTTTTACTTTTGCTCTTGTATTTTATGCTTAATTAACTATTTCATTATCTGCACTCATCCCTTTACAAACTTGTTGCAGATCTCTGGTACAGGTTGGGAAACTTTTGCTGCTTGATTATGATGGTTTCAAAAGGAGTAGAGGAAGATTGCTGCTAATTTCAAGGATTATTTTTGGTGGATCTCTATTTCTTTTATTAGCATACTTTCATTATCTATTGTATTAGCTAGGGGCTTATCTCCTCAGGACTTTTTGTAGCTCTTTGAGCATTAGCTTAGAGATTTGCCCCCTCTAAGGACTTTGTACCTTCTCTTTGGGGATATAAAAATTTTCTAATATCCCAAAAAAACTCAAAAACCCTAAACCCTAAACTAACCCTAAACCCTAAACCCTAAACCATAAACTAACCTTAAACCCATAAAACCCTAAAGCCTACAACTTAAACCATAAACTAACCCTAAACCCAAAGCAAAACCCTAAACCCTAAACACTAAAAATCTGAAACCCTAAAGCCTAAACACTAAACCTTAAACCCTAAACCCTAAACCCTAAACTCTAACCCTAAACCCTAAAACCCAAAACCCTAAAACCCTAAATCCTAAACCTTAAACACTAAACCCAAAACCCTAAACCCTAAATCCTAAAAACCTAAATGCCTAAACCTAAACTAAATAAAACCTAAAAATAAAATAAATAAAAAACCTAAACCTAAATGAAATAAAATAATAAAATAAAATAAAAACTTAAACTTAAACCTAAACATAAACTTAAAAAAATAAAATTAAATAAGTAAAATACTAAAATAAAATAAATAAAAACCTTAAACTAAACTAAAAAACAAAATAAACCTAAGAATAAAACCTAAATATAATAAAAAAAATAAATAAAATAAAAATAAAATAAAAACCTAAACCTAAAATAAAACTAAAAAATAAAACCTAAAATAAATAAAACATAAAACTTGAACACTAAACTAAAGAAAATCCTAAACCAAAAAATAAAAAATAAAATAAATCTAAACCTAAACTAAAATACATCAAACATAAACCTAAACCTAAAATAAACTAAACCTAAACCTAAAGTAAATAAAGGAAAATAAATTAAAAATAAACCTAAACCTAAACTAAAAATAAAACCTCAAAGTAAACCTAAAATAAAATCTTAAAACCTAAACCAAAAAAATAAAATAAAATAAAACCTAAACCTAAACCTAAAAAAAAAATCCTAAACCTAAAAATAAAAATAAAAATAAAACTCAACAAAAAATAAACCTAAACATAAACTTGAACCTTAAAAATAAACTAAAATAAAAACTTAGGCTAAAATTAATAAACTAAACTAAATAAAAATAAAAAAACTTAAATAAAAATAAAAAATAATGTAAACTAAAATAAATAAAAAATAAACTAAATATACTAAATAAATCATAACCTTTAGATTTATTTAATTTTTTTTTAAAAAAACCTTAAACCCCAAACCTTAAAAAACCCTAAACCCTATATATAAACCCTATCCCTAAACCCTAAACTATAAAAGCATAAACCCTAAAACCCTAAACCATAAATTGTAAACCCTAAACCTTAAACCCTAAACCCTAGCTCTAAGCCCCAAACCCTGAACCTAAACATAAAGTAACTAAATAAATTTAAAAATAAACCTAATAAACCTAAACCTAGTCTTAAACCCTAAGAATGGGCGTAACCTCACAGAACATCACCTCAACTTGGCTCCTTTAGATCTAGAGGGAAAGAGGCGTTATCATAGTGGTGGTGGGGATCTAGAGGTGCCGGTGGATATGGAGGTGATGGTCGAGGGTGGTAATGGAGGAGACCACATCCTGGTGGTGGTGAAGAGAAATAAGGGATATGATGGTGGATCCTGCTACTTGAGAGTGGGGTGGCGATGGGAACTAGAGAAATTGAAGAATGGTCGATTTGATCTGCTACTTATGGGATTGTGTCTTTATAGTAGTGATAGTTCAAGTTATCTAAGGTTTTTGATTTACTCTATGCATGCTAATTTTTGATCTATGTCGTCACTTATGTCTTAGAAAATTTGGTGTGTTACTTGGTTGACTAAATCAAAAAGAAGAAATATTGAATCCAAATTTTTTCTATATTACAAAACAAAACCAAAATCCCTAAACCCTAAACTAAAACATGAACCTTAAACCTAAAACCTCAACCCTAAACCCTAAACCCTAAACCCTAAACCCTAAAAACTGTAAACCCTAATACCTTAAACCCTAAATCGCAAACCCAAAACCTAAACCCTAAACCCTAAACCCTAAACCCTAAACCCAAAACCCTAAACTTAAACCTAAACTAAATAAAACCTAAATTCTGAGTTGATCCTTTGATGAAGGAACAAAATCGAAAACTAATGATCCTTTGATGATGGAACAAAATTTGAAAACTAATTCAAAAATCATATGTAATTATTAATGGCTTCACAACCTCCTTCTCCTACTCTTCAGATACACATGCTAACCCACTTTCTCACTTAATTCGACATCAAGAAGGGGAAATTACCATTAGAAATGCTTTGACCGATACAGTCCTATTCTAAATATCATAAATCTCTCTGATGGTGATTCTTTGGACAATGATAGACTTTTCAAACTATTTAAAAAAATCACTTAAAGCTAGAATGTTCACTAATAGCTCCACTAGAACTACTAGATCTTCTCTAACTTCCCATAAATAATTATTTATAATTTCCTTTTCTTCCTACTTTATTATTTCTTTAGTTATCTCTTTTCCTTTTTTTTCTTATTTTATTATGATGAACTTACTAATTTGGAATGTTCGTGGTATTGAGACTCTCATTGTCTGTAATTGTATTAGAAGTCTTTATTGTATTCATAACATAGCCTTATTGAACCATTCATACACTCTTCTAAGATCAACCATGTTGCTAGAATGCTTGGCTTTCAAAACTTCTTTTATAATATTAGCAATAAAATTTGGTGTTTTTGGAATAATTTAGTCAACATATTTATCCTTGATGATCTTCAACAATTGGTTAATGTCCACATCTCATTGGGTGAATTTTCTATTCTAGGTTCCTTTATTTATGCTTCTTGTAGAGCTGGTAAAACATCCTTTGGGACAACTTAAGAACCTTTTCCTCCAACAAACCCCGTTGGTTGGGGTGATTTTAACACTATTTTCTCTCTTCCTCAAAGAAGGGAGGTTGCTCTCCCAACACTCATTCCATGGAAGACTTCTAATATGATTCTTGATTGTAATAATTGATATCTATTCGTGATTATACATGGCATAACTCTAGACTCAAAGCTTGATAGGACTCTTTTAATTCCCTTTGATCAATCAATGGCCTTACTGGAACATTTGAGCAACTTTGTCCGATCATGCTCGCTTTTGATTTCCAAAATCCTCTAATAGATTATGCTCCCAACCTCTTCGATTCCAAAATATGTGGATCCAACACATTGATTTCATAAATGTTGTATCCATTAACTAGATGGCTCCGATAATTCGCTAAGGGCATGATTCACCTGGCTTAAGCTTAAAAGACTTAAACAAAACCTAAATTGGTGGAACAAGCATCATTTTAAAATCTCTTTGCCAATATCAAAAATATGGAACAATTAGTTTGTTCTCTTGAAGATGTCATTTTGACTGATTCTATTAAACTTGAGGAGTTGAATGAAGCTAAAGATAACTTGGTTAACTATCAGAATATGGAGGAAACCTACTGGCGGCAAAAGGCTGCTAGCAAACATATTGTTGATGGTGACAAAAATACCAGGTACTTCCATGCTCTTTTCAAAAAAAAGAAAGCCTTAAACTCTATTAAAAAATTAAAATGATAACGACAACTAGATCACATACAATAATGATATTAAAGATTCTGTCATACATCATTTTAAAACTTATTAAACAACAACCCTTCTTTAGAAGCTATCTCCAAACTCACCGATTCCTCAACAATTACTAATGATGACAACCACTTAATACATCTACGGCTAGATTGGTAGTATTCTTAATAGCATGAACACGATGCATTGCCCAAGGCTACACTCAATTTTTTAGCATTATTATTAATAAGTCGACCTTGTCGATGTCGTTGATTTCTTCGGTAATCCTTTACCTAGATATTTTTCTAGCACTTCCATTGTTCTCATTCTCAAAATTAATAATCCTGAATCTTGGGGTGATTTCAAACCTATCATCCTTTGCACCTTCTTTCATAAACTCAATGCTAAATTAATTGCCAATAGAATTAATCTGTTGCTGCCTAAAATTATTTCCCCCAACCAAACTATTTTCATTAAAGGTAGAGCTATATCGACAACATTCTTCTAGCCAAGATGATTCATGACCTTGATGTTTCTACCGAGGTGGTAACATCTTTTCAAATTGGACATCTCTAAAGCTTTTGACAACCTCTCTTGAATTTTCTCCAAATTCTACATTTGTTTATTTTTTTTGACTACTTTATCCATCTCATTAAAAATTGTATTTGTTTGGTCCCATTATCATGAATGGTGAGTCCCTAGGTTTTTTTCCCTTCTCTATGGATTGAGACAAGGAGATCCCTTATCTACCTCTCTTTATTATTATGTTGAATATCTTTGAGGAATCTTAATGATCTTTTAACAATAATCCTAGCATGTTTTTAGAACTCAAGGTGGTCTTCTTTCTCATCTTAGCTTTGCTGATGACTTCATAATCTTTTGCAATGCCTCTATTCATCACATTAAAACTATTAAGAATCTTTTAAATAAATTTGGTAATGAAAGTGGTCTCTTTCTTAACGATGGTAAAAGTTGTTTCATTCCTTCCTCTAAAATCTCTAGTAATAGATCAACCAAATCTTGAGAATTACTAATTTCAGCAACAACAACTTCCTATTAAATATCTTGGTGCTCCGCTTTTAAAGGTAAAAGATCACATCTCTTTGATGAGTTAATCCAAAAATCTCTCATAAAATTTCTATTTGGGAATTTCATTTACTCATTTGGTGGTAGGCTCACTTTGATTAAGAGTACCCTTAACTCCATGTCTTTATATCTCATTCAAACCATTGTGCCACCAATTCTACCATTAATGAATTGAGCCTCCTTAACAAATTCATCGGGGTTCTAATTCTACTAACAATGCATTGGACCTCTTGGTATAAAAGCTGTGGCACTCTTGGTGATGGTGGGCTTGGATGTAAGCCAATCAAGCTATCACTTTTTTTTCCTATAAACTTTGGTGGAATTTTAGAGCAACAATAGTCTCTAAATTCATGACCAAATACTACTAGGTAAGCACCTCTCATTTGCCCTTATAAAGTGGGAGACTCTCTATGGAAAAGACTTTGTTCCATCAAATGGAGAATCATTAATCTCATGGGGATTAAGTCTGAACCTCTTTCTTTTGGCAAGATAATGACTGAGGTGGGTCCATTGATGATTTACTTTCTACCCACTCCACTATTAAAGTGAACTCTTTCTAGGAATAATAAGTGGAACAATAGCTTTTGACTATATTCCTTTCTCTCTTTAGATAAGCTTACTATTATTCCTATCATTCCTAGTAAATCATGATCGATTCCTTTTAAGCTTTCCCAAAATGGTGATTTCAACCTTAAAATTTTATGGATTCATATTAAAGAAGCTCGTGATTTCTCCAATGTGTTTTTTAAACTTTGGAATAACACTATTCCTATTTCTTATTCTATTCTAACTTGGCATATTTTGAATAACTTCATCCCTATTCACTCCTTGATGTGGGGTAAAGGTTTTTACTTACCTTCAAAATGCTACTACTGCTTTCACATTGAGAATGTGAATCATGTATTTGTTAACGGAGCCATTGCTTCCAAACTTTGGATTTGGTATGATGAACTCTTTAATATTATCAAATTCAATGGCTCCTTAACTCTATACCAACTTCTTGATGTTTATTTTGAAAACACTATTAAAGGCCACATTAAAGTGATAACTATCACTCTTATTTGGTTCATATGGACGAATGATGTAAAACATTGTGGGATTCCTATGAACCATATGAGGATAATTGCTAGAATTAAAAATAAAATCCGTGCCTTGTTTAATGCCAATTTATTTAACTACAATCAATTCAAAGGCTACGAATTTGTGGCCAATAAACTGGGTTTTAACTTGCTGGATCAACCCAAGTGTAAAGATGACAAAATTATTTATTTGATAAAACCTCATGCTAATACTATTAAATTTAACCGATGGCTCTTTTCAAAATGCTTCGTATGGTGGCATTTTCAGAAACCTTAATGGTAAAGTCCTTTGTACTTTTGGTTACCCCCTTAATACTTGCTCTGCTCTTTTTGTTGAACTAATGGCAGTTTACAAAGCTATTGAGATTTGCCTTCACAAAGGTTGGCTCAATATTTGGATTGAGGTGGATTCCCTGTTGCTGATTGATCTTTTGACTTCCACCAAAGTGGGCAATATAGAATTGTACTACCTTCTAAAGTAGACTAGAGCTCTCCTTTCTCAACTCTACTTTAAAATTACTCATGTATGGTATGAAGGTAATGTTTGTACTGATTACATTGCTAATCTGGGTGCTAGATTAGATGGCATAAAATTCTTTGATCAACTTACACTTCATAAATATTTACGTGGTTTGGTTAATTTGGATAATACTAGACTCCTTACCTCAAAAAATTAATCCATCCTATTGTTTTGGCCTATTGTATTATCTGTTTAACTGCATGACCAACTTCTATTTAGTGTTGTTGTTTCCCTGGGTTTTGCTGATGCATCTCCTGATACCCCTTTCTAGTTATTTTGTGATCTCTGTGGCATCTGCTACTGGATTAATTACCCTAACCTTATTTGGGGTCTTACTGCTTCTATTGTTTTGAATGTTAATGGTAAGGTGTTCCCTATTTTTCTAACCTGCTAGATGGAGATATTTTCACTTATCAGCTGGATCTACTAGCGGGAGATGTTTTACTTTTAGCTTTACTTTCTGCTCAACAGGGACAGACTTCTTGCCATCAATATTTTATTTATGGGTCTTACTGTATCTATTTTCCATTTTATGATTAAGGCTATGTTTTGTCTCTTTTCTTTTTTCTTGAAATCTGTGTCGGGGCTCATGACTTTGTTGTCTCATTATTTAATTACTATATTTTTGTATAACTTCATGGCAGGCCCTAATTTATTTATCCTTTCTCTCTTTAATAGGGTTGTAGCCCCTCTTATGCTCTCTAACCTCACCTCCACAACCTGTAAGGAGAGAAACTGCAATACCCTTGTTATTATTACTGTTTCTTTGCAGGATCAAAATTACTTCTTGATTTCCTTCCTATCTATTTTTACTGATGATGTTGGCTTAGCTGTTAGTCTGCTTTTCTTTGTCTTGAAGAATTTCAATGATGGCTCTCCTCTGAACCCCTTTTGATTCTATGTTGTACCACTATTTTTTACTGGATTATCTTATGGTGGGTGCAATAATTATTTTGCTATTTTATTTGTTGTCGTTGGATTTTGGTCTTATGTCCAGGTGTCGCTTCGGGGTTATTTTTTTGATTATTTTTGTTGTTTGCGACGTCAGCTTATCACCTGATGTATGTGGTCTATTTAATCTGCTATTTTTTCCATCTTGATTTAGTTAGTGCATCACGTGATTATGCTATTACCTACTTGGTTATTAACTTATGCAATCGCTATTATGAATGGGTGGTTTTATAGCTATTATTTTCTACCTTGGTTGTTGGTCAACTGGATTAGTTTATGCCCAAGTCGCTACTGGGTTGTCTCCGATTGTCTTTATTTGGTGTTGTTGTGGTGGGGTGCTTATTAAATGGCTTCGGTCCACCTTTTCCCCATCTTATCTTGTTAGACTTACATTTCTGTTGTATTTTGGGTTTAGGTTATGTTGTCTCACTTTACATTTGCTGTTTGTTAACTTTTGCAATGATTATTAACAAGGGGGTTGTTAACATCTACATTGCTTATTATGATTGGGTTCCTTTTCTATTCCATATTCCTGAGTTGCACCCCTGGCAAGTAAGTTTCATATATGTCCCATATGATTAGGATGTTGTTATTTACATGCTAATTAATTTTCTTAACAAAATTACAACAGGATTTTCAACCGATTGTATATTTTTTCTATCCTCTGTCTGGCCTTTTCTGCTATTTTCTTATGGTGGGTTTTCATGCTAACCTAATTATTCTCTTGGCTCTCATATTTAAAAGGTGGATCTGGCAAAGATGGTTCATTTTCATATGTGTTGGGATTCTCATTCTATGGTGACTATATTGATGATATTTATCTGCATGGGATCCCCTTTCCCATTCCTCTTTGTTGTCTTTTTCTATATGTATATGGCTTTGTTTAGTTTGGTACTAAGGCTCATAAGACTTTCAACAAATGTCGCTATCCACTGTGTTTGTAGGCTATGATGGTGTGATGATTTCACCTTTTGGTTTGGTAGTAGCTCTTGTGATGTAACCCTTCCACAAGTTTGATGCACATATTTACATCTCCAATTTGGTGTGACTGAGCCCGAGCCTCTCTCTCACACACTCTATAATTTTTCGCTTTATGTCGCTTAATTTTTCACTTTCTTTTATTGCTTTTAATTTTCTAATTTTATCTTTCTACATATGCATTTCTTTTTTCTCAGGTTTGTTCCCTAGTGCCATGCTTTCTCATCCAGCTTTGGCCTCAGATCTATCCATTGGCTTATCTATGTTAATCATTTGTATCTTTTGCTCTTTTCTCTTTTTATTTTGCTTTTGGTTGTACTTAGATAGGGATTTACTCTCTACTTGTAGCTCTTTAAGTAGTTTTGGGTTTATCCCAAGGACCTTAACCCTCTTTTTGTGGCAATAAAATTCCCCATATGGGTTTCCAAAAAAAAAATAAATAAAAACTAAAAATAAAATAAATAAAAAAACATAAATCAAAATAAAATAATAAAATAAAATTAATTAAAAATATTAACAAAAAGAAACCTAAACCTAAACTAAAAGAAAAAAAAAACTAAAATAAAATAAATAAAACCTAAACAAAACTAAAAATAAAAATGTAAATAGAATAAACACTAAACTTAAAATAAAATAAAATAAAACAAAAAACTAAGTAAAACCTAAACCTAAAATAATCATAAAAAATATATATATAAAATAAAAACTAAACCCTTAATTAAAAAAAACTTAAGCACAAAATAAAATTAAATAAAAACTAAACCTAAACTAAAATAAACTAATAAAATAAATAAACTTAAAATAGCTAAAATAAACTAAACCTAAACCAAAACATAAACTAAATAAAATAAAATAAACTAAAAATAAACCTAAACCTAAACTAAAAAATAAAATCTAAAAATAAACCTAAAATAAAAACTTAAAACCTAAACCTAAAAAAATAAAATAAAAACTTAAACCTAAACCTTAAAAAAAACTTAAAACTAAAAATATAATAAAATAATATCAAACTAAAATAAATTAAACTTAAACTTAAACAAAAAAAATAAACCAAAATAAAAAAATTTAATAAAATAAATAGACCTAAAATAAATAAACTAAACTTAATGAAAATTAAAAAAAATAAAGTAGAAAATAAAATAAACTAAAATAAATAAATAGACTAAATAAACCTAAACCTACAAATTTTGTGACTTTAAAAAAATTAAGAAATAAAAAAAATAGAAAAACCATAACCCTAATCCCTAAACCTTAAACCTTAAATAAATATTAAACCTAAACTAAACCCTAAACTAAACCTAAACTCCCAAAACTAACACTAAACCCTAAGCTAAAACTAAACCTAAACTAAACCTAAACCTAAATAAACCTAAACTCTAAACCTTAAACTAAACTAAACCCTAAACCCTAAATCAACTTAAACCTAAATTAAACTATAAACCTAACTTTAACCTAAACTAAACCTAAACTAAAATTTTAAACTAAAGCAAATCCTAAACCTAAACCTAAACCTAAACAAACCCTAACTTAACCTAAAAAAAACCTAAATTTAAAATTTAAAACTTAAACCTAACCCAAAACCTAAACTGACCTTAAAACCCAAACCCTAAAAACCTAAAAACCTAAACCTAAACTAAATAAAACAAAAAATAAAATAAATAAAAAACCTAAACCTAAATAAAATATGAAAATAAAATAAAATAAAAACCTAAACTAAAACCTAAACCCAAACCAAAAATAAAATAAAATAAAAATAAAAAATAAAAATAAATAAATAAATACCTAAACTAAATAAAAAAACAAACCTAAGATTAAAAAACCAAAATAAAATAAAAACTAAAAATAAAATAAAAATATAATAAATCAAAAACTAAGTAAAAACCTAAACCTAAAAAATTATACCTAGAAATAAAACCTAAAAATTAAAAATAAAAAATAAAGCCTAAATTATAAATAAAAAAACACTAAACCTAAAATAAAAAATAAAATAAACAACATATAATAAGCCTAAACCTAAACTAAAATAAACTAAATTAAATAAATAAAACCTAAAGCTAAACCTAAAATAAACTAAACCTAAACCTAAACTAAATAAAATTAAATAAACTAAAAATAAACATAACCCTAAACTAAAAAAATAAAACCTAAAATTAAACCTAAAATAAAAACCTAAAACCTAAACCTAAGAAAATAAAATAAAAATCTAAACCTAGTCCTAAAAAAAAAAAAAAAACCTAAACCTAAAAATAAAATAAAAATAAAACTAAATAAAAAATAAACCAAAACCTAAATGTGAACATAAAAATAAACTAAAATAAAAAAAGTAAACTAAAATAAATAAACAAAACTAAAAAATTAAAAAAAAAAATAAACTAAAATAAATAAATAATAAAATAAATAAACCTAAACCTACCACTATACTTAATTTTAAAAAAATAAAAAATTTGAAAAATAAAAAAAAAAAACCCTAACCCTAAGCCATAAACCATAAACTAACCCTAAACCTAGACCCTAAACCCCAAACCTAAACCTAAACTTAAACCTAAAAAGCAAAAATAAAACCTAAACTTAAAAAAAATAATAAAAATAAAACTAAACTAAAAAATAAACCTAAATAAAAACCTAAACTTAAAAAATAAACTAAAATAAAACCTGGACTAAAATAAATAAACCAAAAATAGATAAATCAAACTAAATAAAAATAAAAATAAACATAATAAAAATAAAAATAAAAATAATATGACATAAAAAAACTAAATAAACCTAAACCTATTGGTTTACTTAAATTTTTATTAAAACCCTAAATCCTAAACCTTAAACCTTAAACCTTAAACCCTAAAACTAACCCTAAATCCTAAACCCTAAACTTACAACCTTAAAGTCTAAACCCAAAACCCTAAACTAACCCTATACCCTAAACTTTAAACCCTAAACCCTAAACCCTAAAACCTAAAAAACTTAAACCTAAACTAAATAAAACCTATAAAAAATAAATAAAAAAACTTAAACCTAAATAAAATAAATAAATAAAATAAAATAAAAACCTAAACCCTAAACTAAAAAAAACCTAAACCTAAAATAAATAAAATAAAAACTTAAACCTAAAATAAAATAAACTAAACTAAAATAAATAAAACCTAAACCTAAACCTAAAATAAACTAAACCTAAACCTAAACCTAAACTAAAATAAAAAATAAAAAAAAAACATAAACTAAAAAATAAAATCTAAAAATCAACTTAATTAACATGCTAATATTTGATTTAATTACATTTCCTTAAATAAATCAAATCACTAATGTGGGAATGGGTTTAAAATAGTAAGTGATGATTTCTCTTCTCTTTAAATAAATCAAATCCAAAACTTAATTAATAAAGAAGCTTTGGTTCGATTTAAATAATCTTATTTGATTTGATTTTCCTTAAGAACTAATTTGGTTGAATGAATCACATGCTAATATTTGATTGTACTCTTTCCAATCATGTTAAATTTGGTATGTCATTTGAATTCATGCATCCATCTTTTCAAAATCAAGTAAAATAAAATGGATTTTCTTTATAAACTTGCATGTGTTGATTTAATTTAATATATGCATGGCTATTATAACAATTAAATCCAAATGTATTTTTTTCAAAAGCTTATAAATGAATAATAATATGTGTTATGATGCCAGTTATAAATACATAAGAAATGCATGTGTTTATAGCTTAAATGTATGAATTTTGAGATCTCTTTCCTCTATTCATGTGTTGATTTATATAAGATTGAATGGTAATGGGTATGTAGTCTAGACATCTGGGAACAGGGCTTTAGCTAGCCCCAAGCATTTGATTACCTCATTTCCTAGTTTAATAATGACGCGTGCCCATTTGATTTCATTCTTATGTATTTCAACATTATAATTTGGATAGAGGTTTAAATCATATATATAAATGATTCAATCAAACAAAATATATAATCTTTGCATGATTTTCTTTCCCTCATTCATGTATACATCCATGTGTGTCCAAGAAAAGCAAGTCTAGACATCTAATATGAGGTTTTAGTTAGCCCCAAGGAGGTCATTTGATTACCTCACTTCCATGGTTTCACAAAGACACGTACTTTCCTATATCTTTGTACATGTATATGTATACGTGATTAGTAAATGAAAATCTCATTTTACATTAAAATTGCATGCATTCATAATTGGCTAAGTGATTGAATTAACTAGCCATATGATTTTGGGGCTTACTTCCTATGTTTATTTATACAAATTTACATATATTTAAATGCAAATGGGTAAATAGTCTAGACATACCGAGAATACGAAGCTTTAGCTAGCTCCAAGGAGGTCATTTGATTACCTCACTTCTCTGGTTTAACAATGCCACATGCCTAATTAATTTCATTCTTATGTCCTTTTTGTATAAGAATTTGGATAAAGTTTTAAATTAATATGTTTAAATAATTCATTCAAATAAAATATAAATTCTAAACATACACATGCATCCATCATTTAAGTGTGCTAAAATATATTGCATGTATAGATACACTAGGATAAAATCATATGCATGTTACATGTGATGGAAAGGAATGATTTAATATATGTCATGTGGTAGTAATTCAATTAAATTAATCTTAAGATGCCTTTCATTTTGAATAGGATTATTTAAAGTGAACCTAAACTTAGGATTAATTAAATTATTTAATAAGCCATTTATAAAGAGAACTAAATCAAATTAATATACTTTAGAAAGTGACTTAAGGTAGAGATGAAAGAGGGAAATCCTCTTTTCCTCTTTTATAACTTAGTTGCTAAGTGTAATCAAATGAAATAAAAGAAAACATAAATTAAAATTCAAATCAATTAAACTCAAGTCAAATCAACCTTTCATTTTAAATTGAATCCTTCCACACTTAAAATATAACACACTAATGACAAGACAAAACACACAAGCCTTAATACACACATTAGAATTAAGTCATCACTTATAGCTCTAAGTTAGATTGTATGATGTGATGTGTGTTTTTTTTTATGATGTATTATTTTAGATGTTAGGTGTATGTTTTGTAGACTGATGATAGGCCAATATCACTAATCATGTTTTTTTCTATGGGGATTATGCTTAAGGGATCTTAAAAATAAATGTGAATGCTTTTTTCCTGTCTGAAACTTAAGCATAATCAATGTTAGACATGTTACATGTGTGGGTGCTAAGTCCAAATTATAAATACTTGGGATTATATGTATATTTAGCTAACATTTATTGGGTGTAGTTAGATTTACTTTTCCCACATAAATGTAATTTTGTAATAGGAATTAGGATTAGTGCTATCAAATTAGGATGAGCAAGTGAAGGCTTTGTCCTAGAGTGCCCTGTGATGCCTTTGAAGCAAGCACCATCCGAATCAAAGAAGGAACCAAATCAAAAATAGAGATACAAAGAAAGAAGACCCCCATAGCATTTAGTACAATTATAATTATTCTTTCATACTCAAGTATAAGAGTAGAGCTCGATATTTCTCTCTTCATTGTACAAAATGCATCAACATTTTATTCTTTTATGGTAGTTTATATAATTGTTTGATGTTATGTTTACATTATGCGATATGGCATGCTTTTCATAGTTTCTTAAATGATTGATGCTTTAATGTGTGGCTTAGATAACGATTTGGCTCTTAGGATAAAATAACTTTTCTACCCAACTAATCACTCATAACTAAATTTTAAACAACTCATAACCTCATTATAAAGCCTAAGACATAAATAAGATAATTAAAAGATTTAGCAACCCTTAGTTGTATGGTATGTTTCACATCATGCATATTCTATCTCTTGAATAAGAAGGATCTCCATCACCATAAAGAAATGCTTGACATATGAGGGCATCCATTATGGTGGAGAACACCTTCTTCTAGCGATTTGACCCATAACCTATTTCATCATGCATTTGCATAAGAAATCCAAAAGCCTCTATCAAAATGATGTGTAAAAATAAAATAAAATTTGAAAACATTTTACATCTATAGATTAAGTCATATGCTCATACTACTCATGCTTAGTCTCACTGGAGTGTGTTTAGGACTTTAGTCTCTTTCTAATTAAATAACTACCATAGTTCTAATTCATAAAACTAGACTACTTAGTTTTAAAATCATTAGACTAGAGCTAGTGGCCACTCCAAGAAATTATAAGTCCGTAGTAGATGATTTATTCTTACTACTTAGGTAAACCCTAATGCCTACCTATCGCATAAATCTTCTCCTTGAACTTTCCCAATGATTTTCCAAATACAACTAATCCTTTGATATCTAACCTTGAAATGTTTGGGATGATAATTTTCACTTTAATCGAGTATTCTTAGAAATTTCATTTGCTAAGATGTATTAACTATGGAGGCTTGCCTCTAGAACTAACTTGGTTTAATAAAACCCTACTTTATTCATCCATATAAAGTGGGGAAAATTGTTAGTACATTCATCAGTCCTTATTTGATTTGGTCCATTGTAGCATGATGTCTCTATCTTTCGAGATAGTACAACATACCTCAATGTAGTACTTGATCACCTTAAAAAGTACCCCCCCCACTTATATATCCAAAGTAAACAACATAAGGCCCTCTCATCTTGTTTATTGAATCCTCTCAACATCATCCTTTCTTTTAGAGTTTGGAGATGTCGATCCTCAAGTAGGAAATGGTTCTTAGACTCATAATGTTGATTACACGGGGTCAACCAAAACTTTGGATAGCATGCAACATCACTGTAATGTAAAGATTGTTCTCATCCCTATAAAAGTTTTCATCACTGTAAACTCTAAGATGTCCTTGAGTGGCATGCCTTCTCTTTAGTACTAATCTAAGTATATCTCTAGATCAAGCCTTGATTAGAAATTTCCTCATCTAAGATAAGATATTAACCTTAGCTAAACTTTGTAAGGTGAGCTAGGACATTGTAATCATCTGGCTTGGTCTCCACAAGCATATCCAAGGGTGGAGCATCCATGGAGGGGATATCTATACTAGAATCAATGATTTGTTACATTTATCCATAACCTAGGTAGAACTTTGCCACTATGTAAGTTAACTTCATGACTTCTGAATGATGAGCTTGTGGAAAGTTTTACTATCAACAAACCTACAACTTCTCCTATGGGATCCTCATAGTCATTTATCTCCAAGTCAATCTCAAGAGGTGAACCTGATTAATTTAGTGAAGGATAGTTCGATTCTAAATTAGAAAAGAAAAGGATTAGAACTACAATAATTATGATTAGAACTACAATAAAAAATATACAAACCCAAAGCCTAAACACTAAACCCTAAACCCCTAAACCCTAACCCTAAACACTAAATCAGAAACCCTAACCTAAACCCTAAACCTTAAAACCGAAAACCCTTAATACTTAAACCCTAAATCCTAAACCCTAAACCCTAAAAACCTAAAAAACTAAACCTAAACTAAAATCTGTGACTTGTTTAATGCTAGTTTAATTAAATACAAACAAAAAATTTGGCCAAACTAGGTTTTAACTATCAACAAGATGATACATTGTTTATTGATAAAACTCATGCTAACACTATTAAAGTTATCACATGGCTCACTCTCATAAAGGTCTTGTGGTGGTATTTTAAATCTTAATGGAAAAGTCCTATGTGCCTTTGCTTACCCAATCCCTTCTCTGCTCCTGAGCTCATGGTAAAGGTACAAAGCTCTTGAGATTTGCCTTCAAAAAAGGTTGGCTCAATATTTGATTGAGGTGGATGCCCTTCTATTGATCTCGACTTCCACCAAAATGGGCAATAACAATTGTACTACCTTCTTAAGCAAACTAGAACTTTGCCCAACTCAACTTTAAAATGTATATGAGGGTAATGCATTGATTATTTATCCAATCTGTTGGATTGATGGAATAAAATTCTTGATTAACTAACCCTTCCTAAACATTTGCATGGTTTGTAATGGATAATACCGGGTTTCCTTATCTCAAATTAATCTAACCTTAATTCACCGCTTCAATACCTCTTTATTACATGATCATTTTCTATTTACTATTTTATTTCTTGGTCTCTAATGCAAACAATATCCCTTGTTGTTTACTATTGAATGGCACATGTTTAATTATCTTAGCTTTAATTGGGAACTACCTCTACTATTTTTACTTAATGTGCACGCTTTTGAATTTAAGAATGCATCATCATATTACTCCTTGGTCCTTTGAGCTAAGTGGCACTTTGTTTTAATTATCCCAACCATGTTTGGGGTCTCATTCTTGATGCAACATCTATGTTAAAGGTTTAATTGTTATTGTTTGGGCCCTTTGTCCAAACTCTTGAGTTTAATGTATTTGAATGTAAATAACCCCAGCCTACATACTAAGGAAAGAATGCAATACCTTTTTATTATTAATGGTTCTTGCGTGTTTGGTATTATTTAATGAATTCTTCATTGATTTCTAGGAGGGTAGTTCTGCTATCCGATTTCTAAAGGATTTCATTGATAATTTTCAAACCCTTATGAATTTAAACTACCACTTTTATTGGCTTATCTATGGTTAATAAGGTGTTGTTTTAACCTATGTTTGGATTGGATTCACTGCTAACCTTGTGTTTGTTAGCTATTTGTTCCTGGTGTTCTTATTGTCTTTGTCTCATCCAGCTACGATCAATTAATCATTTTTTACTTTTTATCTCTAAAAATTGTGTAGATCCATCTTGAGTAATTACTTTGTATGATGATTATTGCTCCTCAAGCTTCTTCGTTTTATTTTATTTTATTCGCTTGGCCTCTATTGAGGTACTACAAGATGATTTTATTTTTGACTGCTTTACCTCTCATTTTTTGAATGTTTGTGGTAAAACTGGGATGCTACTATTTTCACGCCTACTTTACATCTTGTTCAAGTCTGCTAGACCTCTTCTTAACTATCTGGATTTAACTTATGCATTGTATAATTTGAATGCTTGGTTTTAAACCAACTTGTTATTTTCTTTCTTGGTTGTTGGATGGTCTGATCATGAGTCTTTATCCAAAAGTCGTTATGGGTGTTTATCCGTCAGGGTGATTGTCTTTGATTTTTGCCCAACCTCATATTCCCAATCCAAGAGAGATTTTGAATTTCTTGTTAATTTTATTAATGCGTGTTTGGTTTTCTTTATGGTTCTTAGTTTGCCTTTAATGTGGTTGTGGGTTTAGCTAGCTTAATCATCTTTATCTGAAGGTTTTTTCTATTGATCTTTTGAACCCTTTATATACTTTACATCTCTATTTTTATTGAATTTTATATGGTGTAATTTTATTTATTGCGCCACTATTGGCTTTTGGATTTTAGGGTCCTTTGTCCAAGAGGTTGTCTATGGTTATTATCTTTCTTGCCTTTTATTTCTCGACTATTTTTGCTAACAATTAGAAACCATTTCTCGGCTTTTATCCCCTTGGTTCTGCTCAAATTGCGTAAAGTGATTTCCCATCTAATTATTTGAATCTATACATATGCTCTATTTACTCTAAATGGGTGGACTTTGGCTCCTCTGGTAATTACTGTTTGTTAACCGGATTAATACTCTACATGTTTTTGGGTTTTGGTTTGTTTGCTAACAAGCCTCTAATGAAGTTTTGACTACTTTGTGGATTTTGATTTGAATCTCCTTATTGGTTTATTATATGCTTATCATCTTCTATGGACTACTATTCTGCTAAACTTGTATCTATTGCACTATTTATTCCTAATGGGTGGTTCTCTCTACCCTAGTCATTTTCCTTCTTGGCTTGTTGTCTTGATATTTGCTATCCTTGTTTCTATTCCAATGTTCCTTTTTTGTTGGTTGTAGGACTTTAGTTCAAAGAAGTTATTTTTGACTTTGTCGATTGGTTTCATTGGTGTCCCGCCTATCCATGTTTTATGCTCTATATACTTGGTTACTAACTATTGCAATGTCTACTCTGATTGAGAGGTTCTAATCTTGCTCCCTTGCCGCCTTTGGCTATATGTCTTCTTTGCTATTTTTGTTTTTTGTCTTATTGCTATCTTGTTTTTCTAGATTCTAATGAGGACCCTAATTTGAATCCCCATTTTGATTTATCTAGTGGGTTCCAATGTTGCACTATTTTGTTGTTGTTGGATTTCTTGTTTGTGTCCTAATGTTCATTTCTGATATGTGATCTACATTAATCCGCTATTTCTAGTCCCATCTGTTCGCTAGTTTACCGCTATCTCCTGGAATGCAATGTCTATTCTAATGGGTGGTACTATGGACATCTACGCCTTTTTCGCCTTCTATCTTGGTTGTTTGTTGATCCGGATTATCCAATTTTGTCACGCTATCTAGCTATTATCTTTATTTGGTGTTATTTTTGGTATGTCCTTCCTTTATAATTGCTTTTGGCCAACCTATATGGATATTAATAAGAGGTTTGTTCACATTTTTTGGACTTTACTTATTGTACTCTTTCTAAGATTTATATATATATATATATATATATATATATATATATATATATATATATATATATATATATATATATATATATATATATATATATATATATATCTTTGATGGTGTTACTTATAGGCTCATCGACTTGTTTTTTATTTCTAGTCGCCTCTTCCTTTTCAATGGTTTGTCGCCTATTTCAATATCCTCATGTCGTGGTGATATGATGATACTTTTCTTGCATGGGACCCTTATCTTTCTCGCCTTTGTAATTTCCTCTCTATATTATATATAATTGTTTAGGTTTGCGTGTAATAAAGCCCATAAGACTCTCTATCTATATCATAGTGTTTGTTGGCTATGATGGTCGGATGATTTCACCTTTGGTTTGGTAGTAGCTCTTGTGATGTAACCTTCATAAGTTTGATGATATTTGCATCCGCCCAACTTGGTGTGACTAAGCCGAGCCTCCTCTATCACAATTATTTACTATCATTCTCGATTATCGCTTTCGCCATCATTATGTCTCAGATACCTTAATCGCTCTAATTTTTTTTTACATTTCTACAGCTTTCTCTTGTCCTTCAGGTTTGCTCCATAGTGTCATGCATTCTCACGCCCCTTGAGCATTGCCCTAATCTTCCTTTGACTTTTATGTTAATCTTTGTATCTTTTGATTGCTTTAATGTCTTCTTTTGCTTTTGGTCAGATAGGGGATCTACTCTTAGTCGATTGTAGCTCTTTGAGTAGTAGTTCCTGAGTTTATCCCCTTTAAGAACCTTGTAACCCTTTTGTAATAATAAAATACCTGGTTTTCTAAAAAAAAAACCTAAACTAAATGAAACCTAAAACAAAATAAATAAAAAACTTAAACCAAAATAAAGTAAAATAAAATAAATTTAATAAAACCTAAAGTAAACCTAAACCTAAACCTAAACCAAAAAACAAAATAAAATAAAAATAAAACTAAAGTAAAAGAAAAACTTATACTAAACTAAAAAATAAAAACCTAAAATAAAAAAAAACCTAATAAAAATAAAATAAACCTAAAATAAAATAAAATAAAACTAAATAAAAAACCTAAACCTAAAAATAAACATAAAAAATAAAACCAAAAAAATAAATAAATAATAAACATAAACATAAACTAAACTAAATTAAACAAATAAAATAAATAAACATAAACTAAAATAAACTAAACTAAAATAAATAAAATCTAAACCTAAACCCTAAACTAAATAAAATAAAATAAAAAATAAACCTAAACCAAATAAAAAATAAAACCTAAAATAAACCTAAAATTAAAACTAAAATCAAAACCCAAAAAAAATAAAATAAAACCTAAACTTAAACCTAAAAAAATAAAAAAACCTAAACCTAAAAAAATAAAAATAATCTAAAAAAACCTAAACCTAAATAAAACTAAACTAAAATAAATAAAACCTAAAATAAAATAAATAATCCTAAAATAAATAAACCAAAATAAAAAAATAAACCTAAATAAAAATAGAAATTAAAATAAACTAAAATAAATAAAAAGTAAACTAAATAAATCAAAACATATTGATTTACTTAATTAAAAAAATCCTGAACCCTAAACCCTAAACCCTAAACCCTAAGCTAACCCTAAACCCTAAGCTGTAAACCCTAAACCCTAAACCATAAAACCCTAAACCCTAAACCTAAAACCCTAAACCTAAACCTAAACCTTAACCTAAACCTAAACCCTAAACCCTAAACCCTAACCCTAAAACCTAAAACCTAAAAAAAAAAATAAAAAATAAAAAATAAAAATAATAAATAAACCTAAACCTAAAAAAATAAACTAGAATAAAAAATCCTAAACTAAATAAATAAACCCAAACATAATAAACTAAACTAAATAAAAAATAAAAATAAACCTAAAAAAATAAAAATAAAATAAACTTAAATAAATAAATAATAATCTAAATAAACTTACACTTAATGGTTTACTTAATTTAAAAAAAAAAACACTAAACCTTAAACCTTAAGCTAACCCTAAACCTAAACCCTAAACCCTAGTCCTACTAGTTTAACTAAAACCTAAACCCAAACCCTAAAACCTAAAAAAAAACCCTAAACTAAAACTCAACCTAACCTAAACCCTAAACCCTAAACCTAAACATAACGCTAAACCTAACCTAAAATAAACCCTAAACCTAAAACCTAAAACCTAAAACCTAGAAAATAAAATAAAAAGAAAATTCAACTTAAAAATAAACCTAGAAAAAAAAAACAAACAAAATAAAAGACTAAATTAAAATAAATAAACTAAAATAAAACTAAAATAAATAATTAAAAAATAAAATAAAACTAAATTAACCTAAACCTATCGATATACTTAATTTTTTTTTCAAAACCCTAAATGCTAAACCCTAAACACTAAACTATAAACCCTAAACCCTAAACCCTAAACCCTAAAACCTAAACCCTAAACCCTAAACCCTAAACTAAAATCAAAAACCTAAACCTAAACCTAAACCTAAAACCTAAACCCTAAACTTAAAACTAAACCTAAACAAACCTAAACCCTAAACCCTAAACCTAAACCCTAAACCTAAACTAAACCTAACCCTAAACCCTAAACCTAAACCTAAAACCTAAAAAATTAAAATAAATAAGAATAAAACTCAACTAAAAAATAAACCTAAACCTAAACCTAAAAAATAAATAAAATTAAAAACCTAAACTAAAATAAATAAACCTAAAATAAATAAACTAAACTTAATAAAGATAAAAAATAAACCTAAAAATTAAAAATAAAATAAATTAAAATAAATTAAAAATAATCTAAATCCTAAACCTACCAGTTTACTTAATTTAAAAAAAAACCCTAAACTCTAAACCCTAAACCTACCAGTTTACTTAATTTAAAAAAACACTAAACCTAAACACTAAATCCTAAACCCTACACCCTAAATCCTAAATCCTAAACACTAAAACCTAAAAAACCCTAAACTAAAACCTCAACCATGAACCTAAGACCTAAACCCTAAACCCTAAACTCTAAACCTAAAACCTACAACCTAAATGCTAAAACTCCAAAGCTAAAACCCTAAACCCTAAAGTTAAATACTAAACCTAAAACCCTAAACCTAACCTAAGGCTAAACCATAACCCTAAAATAAAACCCTAAAACTTTAAACCCTAATCCTTAAACCGTAAGCCATAAACCCTAAAAGCCTAAAAAGCTAAACCTAAATAATAAAATAAAAATGAAACTCAACTTAAAAATAAACCTAAACCTAAAATACAAAATAAAATATAAAACCTAAACCAAAAAAATAAGCCTAAAATAAATAAACTAAACTAAATAAAATTAGAAAATAAACCTAAGTAAAAATAAAAAATAAAATAAACAAAAATAAATAAAAAATAAATTAAGTAAACTAAATAAACCTAAACCTATCGGTTTACTTATTTTTTTTATTTTTTTTAAAAAACACCAAACCCTAAATCCTAAACCTTAAACCTTAAAAGTAACCCTAAACCATAAATCCTAAACCTATAATACTAAACCTACAACCCTAAAACCCAAACCCTAAACCCTAAACATTAAACCCTAAAAAAAATCCTAAACCCTAAATCCTAAACCCTAAACCCTAACCCTAAACCCTAAATCGTAACCCTAAACTCTAAACCCTAAAAGCATAAACCTTAAAACCCTAAACCCTAACCCTAAACCCTAAACCCTAAATCAAACATAAACCCTAAAACCCAAACTAAACCCTAATCCCTAAACCCTAAAAACCTAAACCTAAACTAAATAAAACCTAAAAATAAAATAAATAAAAAACCTAAACCTACATAAAATAAAATAAAAACCTAAACTAAAACCTAAACTTAAACCTAAACTTAAACATAACCCTAAACCTAAAAATAAAATAAAATAAAATTGAAAATAAAAATTAAACTAAAATAAAATAAATAAAAACCTAAACTAAAAAAATAAAATAAACTTAAAAATTTAAAACTTAAATGAATTAAAAATAAAATAAAACAAAAATAAAATAAGAACTAAATAAAAACCTAAACCTAAACTATAAACCTAAAAATAAAACATAAAAATGAATAAAAAATAAAACCTAAACCTTAAACTAAAAAAACCTAAACCTAAATAAAACAAAATAAAATAGCCCTAAACCTAAACTAAAATAAATAAAACCTCAACATAAATTAAAAAATAAAACCTAAAAAATAAACCTAAAATAAAATCCTAAAACCTAAACCTAATAAAATAAAATAAAAACATAAACCTGAAAATAAAAAATAAAACCTGAACCTAAAAAATAAAATAAAAATAAAACTAAACTAAAAGTAAACCTAAACCTAAACCTAAACCTAAACCTAAAAAATAAAACAAGAATAAAAAGCCTAAACTAAAATAATAATCCTAAATAAAAATAAAAATAAAGTAAACTAAAACAAATAAAAATAAACTAAATAAACTTAAACCTACTAATTTACTTAATTTAAAATAAATAAATAAAACCCTAAACCTAAACCCTAAAACAAAAACTAACCTAAACCCTAACCCTAAACCCTAAACCTAAAACCCAACCCTAAACCTAAACTAAACCCTAAACCTAAAAAAACCTAAAACCTAAAACCTAAACTAAACTAAATAATAAAAAAAAAAAAACCTAAACCTAAATAAAATAAAAAAAATCATAAAATAAAACTTTAACAAAAACCAAAACCTAAACATAAACCTAAAAGTAAAATAAAAGAAAAAATAAAAACTAAACTAAATTAAAATAAATAAATAACTAAACTAAAATAAAAAATAAAATAAACCTAAAAATAAATAACCTAAATAAAATTAAACCTAAACAAAATAAAATAAAATAAAAAACCTAAAAAAAATAAACCTAAAATAAATAAAAAATAAAACCTATACCCTAAATGAAAAAAAAACCTAAACTTAAAACAAAACAAAATAAACCTAAACTAAAACTAAAATAAATAAATAAACCTAAACCTAAAATAAAATAAACAAAACCTAAACCTAAACTAAATAAAATAAAATAAACTAAAATTATACTTAAACTAGAAATAAAACATAAAATAAACCTTAATAAAACCTAAAACATAAACAAAAAAAACTAAACCTAAACCTAAGCCTAAAAGATAAACTAAAATAAAACCTAAACTAAAATAAATAAACAAAATTAAATAAAAAAAACCTAAATAAAATATAAAATAAATTAAATAAACTAAAACCTACTTTATTTTTTTTAAAACCCTAAACTCTAAACTTTAAACACTAAATCCTAAACCTCCTAACCCTAAACCTAAACACTAAACCTAAACACACTAAACCCTAAACCCTAAACCCTATCCTAACCTTAAACCCTAACCCCTTAAAACCCTAAATATTAAACCCTAAACTAACCCTAAACCCTACTCTAAACCCTAAAACCCTAAACCTTGAAGCAAAACCCTAAAAAACCTAAACCCTAATCAACCTTAAACCCTAAGCAAACTCTAAACCCTAAACCCGAACCTAATAAAATAAAACTAATAATAAACTAATACCTAATAATATTATCTAACTAAAACTAATAAAATTAACTAAATAAATAATTATAAAACTAATAATAAAAACTAAAACTATAAAAAATAACTAAAACTAATAATAATAACTAAAACCTAATAAACTAATAAAACCATTAAACCCTAATAAATAAACTAAACTAATAAATAATAATAATAATAATAATAATAATAATATAAATAATAATAATAATAATAATAATAATAAACTAATAACTAATAAAACTAAACCCTAAACTAATAAAACCAAATAAATAAAACCCAATAATAACTAAACTAAAAACTAAAATTAAACCAAACTAAAACCTAAAACCCCTAAACTAATAAACTAAACTAAAACTGAACCCATAAACTTAATAAAAACTAACTAAACTAAGAATAACTAATAAACTAAAAAAATAAAAATAAAACCAATAAAACCCAAACCTAAATAAAATAACATAAATAAATAAATAAATAAAATAAAATAAATAAATAAAACCTAAACTTAAATAAAATAAAATAATAAAATAAAATAAAAACCTAAATTAAAACCTAAACCTAATCCTAGGAATAAAAAACCTAAATAAAATAAAACTAAACATAAAATAAAAATAAAATAAACCTAAAATAAAATAAAATAAAAACTAAATAAAAACCTATAGCTAAAAAATAAATCAAAAAATATAAAAAATAAAACCTAAACCCTACACTAAAAAAATATTTACCTAAAATAAAAATAAAATAAATAAAATTAAATAAATCTAAACTTAAAATAAAATAAACTAATCTAAAATAAATAAAACTAAGTCTTAAACCTAAAATAAACTAAACCTAAACCTAAACTAAATAAAAGGAAATAAACTAAGAATAAACCTAAAACCTAAAGCTAAATAAAATAAAATAAAACCCTAAACCTAAACCTAAAAATATAAAATAAAACCTAAACTAAAAAATAAAATAAAAATAAAACTAACTAAAAAATAAACCTAAACCTAAAAAATAAAAAAAAATAAAACATAAACTAAAATAAATAAACCTAAAATAAATAAACTAAAATAAATCAAAATAAAAAATAAACCTAAATCAAAATAAAAAAAAAACTAAACTTAAAAAAATAAAAGGTAAACTAAATATATTAAATAAACCTAAACCTATCAATTTACTTAATTTAAAAAAAAATCTTAAAACCTAAACCCCAAACCCTAAACCCTAAAACTACAACCCTAAACCTATAACTCTAAACCCTAAACCCTAAATCTTATATAAAAATATTATTTTAAAAAAATCCCTAACCCTAAACCCTAAACTAAAAAACTAACCCTAAACACTAAACTAAACCTAAACCTAAACTTAATTTAAAAAACAAACTCCTAAATCTACAACCCTAAGTCCTCAACCCCAAAACTACACTTAGAACCCTAAACCTACAACCCTAAACCCTAAGCCCTAAACCCTAAAACCTCAAACCCTAAACCTAAAACTAATAAACCTAAACCTAAATTAACAACCCTAAAGAAACACTAAATCTTAAACCTAAATCCTAAAACCTAAACCCTATACCTAAACTCCTAAACACAAAAAAAAAAACCTTAAAAACCCTAAAACCTAAATAATGAACTAAACCAAATTAAACCTAAACCCTAGAACCTAAAAACCTAAACTTAAATTAAATAAAACCTAAAAATAAAATAAAATAAAATAAAACTAAACTAAAAGAAAATTAATAAAAACCTAAACTAAACCCTAAACACTAAAACCTAAAACACTAAAACCCTAAATCATAAACTCTATATCTTAAATCCTAAACCCTAAAACCTAAACCTTAACCCTAAATCCTAAAAACCATTAACCCTAAACCCTAAACCCTAAACCATAAACCATAATCCCTAACCCAAAACCTTAAACCCTAAAATTATAAACCCTAAACACTAAACCCTAACACCCAAAACCCTATACCCTAAACCATAACCCTAAACCCTAAACCCTAAACCCTAAAATCCTAAACCCTAAAACCCTAAACCCTAAACCCAAAACCCTAAACCCAAAACCCTAAAAACCTAAAACCTAAACCTAAAAATAAAATAAATAAATAAAAACCTAAACCTAAATAAAATAAAAACCTAAACTAAAACCTAAACCTAAAATAAATAAAAATAAAACTAAAATAAAATAAAATTAATAAAATGTAAACTAAACTAAAAAAATAAACTAAAACTTAAAATTAAAAACCTAAATAAAATAAAACCCAAACAAAAAATAAAATAAGATAAACCTCAAATAAAATAGAATAAAAACTAAATAAAATCCTAAACCAAACAATAAACTTAAAAATAAAACTTCAAAATAAATAAAAAAATTAAACCTTAAACCCTAAACTAAAAAAAACCTAAACCTAAAGTAAATAAAATAAAATAATCCTAAACTTAAACTATAATAAACTAAACTAAAATAAACAAAACCTAAACCTTAGCCAAAAATAAATAAAACTTTAACCATAAACTAAATAAAATAAAATAAACTAAAAACAAAACTAAACCTAAACTAAAAAATAAAACTTAAAAATAAACCTAAAATAAAAACCTAAAACCTAAACCTAAAAAATAAAATAAAAACCTAAAGCTAAACTTAAAATAAAAAATAAAACCTAAACCTAAAAAATAAAATAAAAATAAAACTAAACTAAAAAATAAACTATAACAAAAAATCCTAAACTAAAATAAATAAACCAAAAATAAATAAACCAAATAAAATAAAATTAAAAATTAAAAATAAATCAAAAATAAACTAAAATAAACTAAAGAAACCTAAACCTACTAATTTACTTAATTTAAAAAAAAACCTAAACCCTATAGCCTAAAGGTGGAATCCTAAACCCTAAACCCTAAAATAAACCTAAACCTTACACCTAAACCTAAAACCTAAAACACTAAACCTAAACCTAAACCTAAATCCTAAACTCTAACCTAACCTAACCCTAACTTATAAAATACTAAACCTAAACCTAAAACCTAAACTAAACTAAACCTACTAAACTCCTAATTTAAACATATGCTAAACCTAAACCCTAAACCTAACTAAAACATTACTAAACATTAAACTAAACCTAAACCCTAAATCAACCTAAACCCTAAGAAATGATAAACCTAAAACCTAAACCTAAACTAATCAACTAAAATAAACTAAACCTTAAACTTAAAACCCTAAACCTTAAACCATAAATCAACCTTAAACCTTAAGATAAACCTAAACCCTAAAACCTAAAAATCCAAAACCCAAAAGCCTAAACACTAAACCCTAAACCCTAAACCCTAAACCCTAATGCTAAACCCTAAACCCTAAACACAAAACCTTAAAACTCTAAAACCCTAAACCCTAAACACTAAACCCTAAACCCTAAACCTTAAAAAACCTAAAAACTAATCCTAAACTAAATAAAACCTCAAAATAAAATAAATAAAAGAACCTAAACCTAAATAAAATAAAATAAATATAATATAATAAAAATTTAAACTAAAACATAAACCTAAAACTAAAAATTAAATAAAATAAAAGAATAAAAAAACTAAAATAAAATAAATAGAAACCTAATCTAAATAAAAAAATAAAGTAAACTTAAGGATTAAAACCACAATAAAATAAAAACTAAGCATAAATTAAAATAAAATAAACCTAAAATTAAATAAATAAAAATTAAATAAAACATAAACCTAAAAAATCAACTTAAAAGTAAAATTTAAAAATAAATAAAAAATAAAACCTAAACCCTAAAATAAAAAAAATAAACCTAAAATAAAAATAAAATAAACCTAAACCTAAACTAAAATTAACTAAACCTAAAAAAAAAACTATGAATGCTAAATCCTAAACCCTAAACATTAAACCCTTAACCCTAAAATGTAAACCTACAACCCTAAAGCTATGACCCTAAACCCTAAACCCTAAACTCTACAAGCATAAACCCTAAAACCCTAAACCCTAAACCATAATCCTAAACCCTAAACCCTAAACCCCAAACCACAAACCTAAACCTAAAGTAACTAAATAAATTAAAAATAAACCTAAACCCTAAAACTAATAAACCTAAACCTAAACCTAAGAATGGATAGAACCTGATGGTAGAACATCACCCCAACCAAAGCTTAGTGTAGATCTCATGGTGGAGGCTAAGGTAGAGGCTGAAGTTATCACAATGGTGGTGGAGGAACTTGAGGTGTCGGGTGGATATGGAGGTGGTGGTCTGGGGCATGGTGTATGTGGGAGGATCAAGGAGGTTACAACCATGGTGGTGGCAAGGAGAGAGATAAATATGATGGTTTATCCGCTCAAGAGTGGTGGTCTAATGGGAACTAGAGAAATAAGAACCACCCATCCAATCTGCTACCTCATGGAACTATGTTTTACACAGACATTTTAGTTATCTGTGGTTTTCATTTTTCTATGTGCTCATTTTTTACCTATGTCATCACTTGTGTCTTAGAAAACTTGGTGTGCTACATGGTTGATGAAATCGAAAAGAAGAAATATTGAATATGAATATGTTCTTCTTAAAAAAAACCAAAAACACTAGACACTAAACTATAACCTAAACCTTAAACTAAAAAAAACCTAAACCTAAAATAAAAAAAAAACCTAAACCTATACAACAATAAACTAAACTAAAATAAATAAAACCTAAACGTAAACCTAAAATAAACTAAACCAAAACCAAAACTCAATAAAATATAATAAACTAAAAATAAACCTAATCTAAACTAAAAAATAAAACCAAAAAAATAAACTTAAAACCTAAACCTAAAAAAATAAAATAGAAACATATAAAACTAAACTAAAAATAAACATAAACCTAAACCTAAATACAAAAAATAAACTAAAATAAAAAACATAAACTAAATTAAATAAACATACAATAAATTAACAAAACTAAATAAAAATAAAAATAAACCTAAATAAAAATAAAAAAATAAATAAATAATAAACTAAATAAACCTAAACTAATGGTTTGCAATTTTTTTTAAAAAAACTAAACTAAAACCCTAAACCCTAAACTCTAAACCTAAACTAACCCTAAACCCTAAACTCTAAACTTACAACCCTAAACCTAAACCTAACCCAACCCTAAAACTTAAATAAAAATAAAATAAAATAAAACCTCTAATCCTAAACCTAAATCCTAAAAACAACCCTAAACCCAAAACCCTAAAATTAACCTACCTAAACCTTACCCCTAAACCCTAAACCCTAAAACCTAAAACTAAAAACCAAAACCTAAACTAAATAAACCTAAAATAAAATAAATAAACAACTAAACATAAATAAAATAAAATAAAATAAAACATTAACTAAACCACCTAAACATAAACCTAAACCTAAAAATAAAATAAAATAAAAAAATAAAAAAATAAAAAAATAAAAAGTAAACTAAAATAAATAAATAAAAAGCTAAACTAAATTAAAATAAATATATAAAACTAAAAATAAAAAACCTAAATAAAATAAAACCCAAACATAAATAAAAACAAAATAAACCTAAAAGAAAATATAAACTAAAATAAATAAAAACTAAACCTAAAAAAGTAAACCTAAAATAAAGTAAATAAAATAAAAATAAAACCTAAACCTTAAAATAAAAATCTAAACCTAAAATAAACAAATAAAATAAACTTAAACCTAAACGAAAATAAATAAAACCTAAACTAAACTAAAATTAACATAAACTTAAAATAAACCTAAAATAAAAAACCTAAACCTAAACCTAAAAAAATAAAAAAAAAAACCTAAACCTAAAATAAAAAATAAAACCTAAACTTAAAAAATAAAATTAAAACTAAATAAACCTAAATAAAATCAAAATTATACCTAAATAAATAAAAATAATAAAAAATAATATAAAATATACTAAATAAACCTAAACCTACATGTGTATTTAATCAAGAACCCTAAACTAACCCTAAACTCTCTCAATTATAACACTAAACAAACCCAACTAACCAAACTAGCTCTAAATGCTCTTCCTAAACCCTAAACCCTAACCCTAACCTAAACCTGCACCCAAAACTAAACTCTAAAACTCTGGCCTAAACCTAAACCAAACTTACTATAAACCCTATAACCTAAACTAAACCCTAAAAACCCCCTAAACCTGGCTTAAACCCAAAACCCTATTATAAACTAAACCTGACCTAACTCCCTCCACTAAAACTTAACCTAAACCTAAACTCTAAATATAAACCTTAAAAATAAATATAAACCTAAACCTATAAATAAATAAGTAAAACCTAAACTAAACTAAAATAAAACCTGAATGAACTAATTAAAATAAAACTAAACATAAAATAAAAAATTAACATAAAAATAAAATAAAATATAACATAAACCTAAAAATAAACCTAATAAATTACAAATATAACTTAAACATAAACTAAAAAAAACTTAAACCTAAAATAAAAATAAAAATAAAACTTAAACTAAAATAAAATAAACTAAATAAATAAAACCTAATCTTAAAATTAAAATAAACAAAACCTAAACCTAAACCTAAACCTAAAATAAACTAAACCTAAACTAAATTAAATAAAATAAAATAAACTAAAATAAACCTAAACTAAATATAAAACCTAAAAAAAACCTAAAACCTAAATGTAAAAAACTAAAATAAAAACCTAAACCTAAATTTAAAATAAAAAATAAAACCTAAACCTAAAAAAAAAAATAATGATAAAACTCAACTAAAAAAACCTAAATCTAAAATAAACTAAAATAAAACTTAAGTAAAATAAATAAACCTAAAATAAAATAAAATAAATACAAATAAAAAAAATCCTAAATAAAATAAAATAAAGTAAACTAAAATAAATAAAAAATAAACTAAATATACTAAAATAAACTACTTGAATTTTTTAAAAAAAAAAAAACTAAAATAATGCCCTAAACTCACAAACCTAAAACTTAACCACAAAACCTAAAAAAACCCTAAACCCAACCTAAAACCCTAAACCCTAAACCCTAAACACTAAAAGAATAAACCATAAAACCCTAAGCCCTAAACCTTAAATCTTAAACCCCAAATCCTAAAGCCTAACCCTAAACACTAAACCCAAAACCTTAAACCCCAAACCCTAAAGCCCAAATGCTAAACTTAAACATAAAGTAACTTAATAAATTTAAAAAAAAATCTAAACCCTAAAACTTAATAAACCTAAACGTAAACCTAAACCCTAAGAATAAGCAGAACCTTGATAGCAGGAACATCACCGTCAACCATGCTCAGTCTAGATCTAGCATTGGAGGCAAAAATAGAGGCAATAGTTATCACAGTGGTGGTTGGCGATTTGAAGGTGCTAGTGGATATGGAGGTCGCGGTTGGAGCAGTCATGGTTATCGAGGTGGGAGAAGCGACGAAGGTTACATTCATGGTGGTAGCGGAGGAAGAGATCGGGGATATGATGGTGGATCGCTACTGAGAGGGTGGTCCTCATGGGCGGTGGCGAAGAACGGTCAATCGATCTACTACTTATGGCGTATTGTTTACAATAGAGACGATTCTAGTTTTCTAGGGTTTTCAATTTTCTTTATGTGTGCTCATTTTTTATTTATGTCATCAGTTATGTCTTAGAAAACATGGTGTGTTACTTGGTTGATGAAATCGAAAAAAAAATGTTGATGTGAATTTGTTCTTTATTAAAAAAAAATCCCTAAACCCTAAACTAAAACTTGAACACTAATCCTAAAAATTAAACCATAAACCCTAAACATTAAACCCTAAAAAAACTAAACCCTAAATCATAAATCCTAAACCTTTAAACCCTAAACCATAAATCCTAAATCCTAAACCTTAAACCCTAAACCCTAGACTAACCTTAAACCCTAAACCCTAAACCCTAAAAAGCTAAAAACCTAAACCTAAACTAAATAAAACCTAAAAATATAATAAATAGAAAAACCTAAACTAAAATAAAGTAAAATAAAAATAAAAACTAAAACTTAAAACTAAAATATAAAATAAAATAAAAAGTTAAAATTAGACTAAAACAATATAAATAAAAAGCTAAACTAAATTTAAAAAAATGAAAAAACTTAAATAAAATAAAAACTAAACCTAAAATAAACATAAAATCAACCTAAAATAAAATAAAATAAAAATTAAATAAAAACCTAAACCTAAAAAATAAACCAATAAATTGAACCAAAAAAGAAATAAAAAATAAAAGCTAAACCCTAAACTAAAAAAAAAAACTAAAGCTAAAATAAAAATAAAATAAACCTAAACCTAAAAAAAAGAGAGCTAAACTGAAATAAACAAAACCTAAACTTAAACCTAAAATAAACTAAATAAAATAAAATAAACTAAAATAAACTTAAACCTAAACAAAAAAAATTAACTAAAATAAACCTAAAATAAAAACATAAACTTAAACATAAAAAAAATAAAATAAAATTTAAACCTACCAAAAAAAAACAAAACATAAACCTAAAAATAAAATAAAAAAAATAAAACTAAAGTAAAAAAGATCTAAACCTAAACCTAAACCTATAAAATAAACTAAAATAAAATGACTAAACAAAAATAAAAAAACCTAAAATAAGTAAACTAAACTAAATAAAAATAAAAATAAACCTAAATAAAAATTAAAAATAAAATAAATTAAAATAAAAAAAAATAAACAATAATATCCTACTGGGGTTTACATAATTTAAGAAAACAATAAAAAATTATAAAATAGAAGAAATTAAGAAAAAACCCTAACCCTAAACCAAAACCCTAAAACTAACCCTGCTCCCTAAACCCTAAACACTAATCCTAAACCCTAAACCATAAAACCCTAACCCTAAACCCTAAAACCTACAACCCTAAACCTCAAATCCTAAACCCCAAACCCAAAACCCTAAACCGAAAACCATAAACAAACCTAAACCAAGTAGTTTACATTTTTTTAAACAATTAGAAAATTAAAAAAATATAAAAATTATAAAAAATCCTAACCCTAAACCCTAAACCTAAAACTAACCCTACACTATAAACTATAACCCCTAAAACCCCAAACCTTAAACCACCCTAAACCCAAAAATCCTAAACCCTAAACCTTAAACCCTAAACCCCTAAACCTAAAACCTCAAAACCCAAACCTAAACCCAACAAAATTATAAAACCATAAATCATAAACCTAAACCCTAAACCTAAATCTAAACTAAATGTAAAATAAAATAAATGTAACCTAAACTAAATAAGATAGAAAATAAAATAAAACCTCAACTAAAACTAAACTTAAACTTAAACCTAAACTCTCCACCCACCCAAACTCCTAAACCTACTCTTAAACCCTACCCAAATCTTAAACCCTAAACTAAACCTCTAACCCTGAGCCTAAACCTAAACTCTCCACTACTAAACCCTCCACTGACTCCCTCTCCCTAACTAAACCACTCCAACCACTCTCTTGCAAACCATAAACCTCTCTGACCACTGACCCACCTAAAATCAAATCCTGAGCCACTACTCCTGACACTAAACCTGACTAAACCAACCCTCCAAATCCTACAAATTCTAAACTAACCACACCTACTCTAAACTCCTAAACTGGGCCTGACTTTAAACCTGGGCCAAAACTAATGAAGTGCTCCACAAACCTCTAATCCACAGCTAAAACTTAAACTCCTAACCATGGGCCTAAACTCTAACATAAACCATTAAAATTCTAAACCCTAACTAACTCCCTCCACCACCACTCCTAAAAAACCCTGACCCTAACTCCTACTAACCTTAAACTTAACCCTAACACTAAATCTCAACCCTAAACCCTGATAACCCTATCCACCAAACCCACCTAAATTCTCTTCCTAAACCACACTCTAAACCTAAAACCTAAACCTAAATTAAATAAATAAAAAAATAAATAAATAAATAAACCTAAACCTAAATAAAATAATAAAATAAAACCTAAACTAAACCTTAAACTCTCAAAATAAAATAAAATAAAGACTATAATAAACTAAATTAAAATAAATAGAAACCTAAACTAAGCTTAAAATAAAATAAACCTAAGAATAAAAAATCTAAATAAAATAAAAACAAAATGTAAAATAAAAATATTAACCTAAAATAAAATAAAATAAAAACTAAATAAAAACCTAAACCTAAAAAATAAACCAAAAAGAAGAACTTAAAAATAAATGAAAAATAAAACCTAAACCCTAAACTAAAATAAAATTTAAACCTAAATAAAAATAAAATAAACCTAAACCTAAACTAAAAAACTAAACTAAAATAAATAAAACCCTAATGCTAAATAAAAAATAAACTAAATTTAATCCTAAACCTAAACTAAATAAAATAAAATAAACTAAAAATAAATCTAAACTTAAACTAAAAAATAAAACTTAAAATAAAAACCTAAAACCTTAACCTAAAAAAATAAGATAAAAACTTAAACCTAAAAAAATAAAAATAAAACTAAACTAAGAAATAAACCTAAACCTAAAAAATAAACAAAAAACAAAAAGCTTAAAGTAAAATAAATAAACCTATAATAAATTAACTAAACTAAATAAAATAATAAAAAATAGAATATTAAAAAATAAAATAAACTAAAATAAATAAATAAACTAAATAAACTAAAAAACCTAAAACTACAAGTTTACATAATGTAAAATAAAATAAAAAATAAAAAATAGATACCCTAAACCCAAACTAACCACTACTAGACCTAAATCCTAAACCCTAAACCTAACACTAAACCTAAATCCTAAACCCTAAACCTAAACTGAGCCTAAACCTAAACTCTACCCTAAACCCTAAAACCTAAACATAAACCCTAAACCTAAACCTAAACCATAAACCCTAAACCCTAAAAACCTAAAAACCTAAACCTAAACTAAATAAAACCTAAAAATAAAATAAATAACAAAACTTACACCTAAATAAAATAATAAAAAACATAATAATAACCTCAACTTAAACCTAAACTTAAACCTAAACCTAAACACTAAACCAAAATCCTAAACCCTAAAATCCAAAATCCTAAACCCTAAACCCTTAACCCTAAGCCCTTAACCCTAAAACCTACAACCCTACACCCTAAACCCTAAACCCCAAACCTTAAACCCTAAACCCTAAGCCCTAAACACTGAACCCTAAACCCTAAAAACCTAAAACCTAAAACAAAATAAAACCTAAAAATAAAATAAATAAACCTTATCCTAAATAAAAAAATTAAAATAAACCTAATCTAAAACTTAAACCTAAACCTAAACCTAAATCTAAACCTAAACTTAAAAATAAAATAAACCTAAAAAGAAAAAACCAAAATGTAAAAGAAAAATAAAATAAAATAAAAACCTAAACCCAAAAAATAAACCTAAAATAATCTAAAATAAAACCTAAACCCTAAACTAAATTAAATAAAATAAAAACCTAAACATAAAATAAATAAAATAAAATAAACCTAAACCTAAACTAAAATAAATAAAATCTAAACTTAAACCAAAACTAAATTAAACCTAAACCATAAATTAAATTAATTAAATTAATTAAAATAAACTAAAAATAAACCAATATGTAAACTAAAAAAATAAAACCTAAAGATATACCTAAAATAAAAACCTAAAACCTAAACCTAAAAAAATAAAATAAAAACCTAAACTTAAAAATAAAAAAAAATAAAACTTAGACCTAAAAAATAAATAAAAATAAAACTAAACTAAAAAATTAACATAAACCTAAAATAAAAAAATAAACTAAAATAAAACCTAAACTAAATATAATAAATAAATAAACTAAACTAAATAAAATAAACTTATAAAATAAAATAAATAAACCTAAACTTGCTTTGCTTAATTTTTTTTTAAAATCCTAAACCTTGTAAATCCTAAATCCTAAACCCTCCCTACCCTAAACCCTAAACCTACATACCACAATCCTAAACCTAAAACCTAAACCCTAAACCCTAAACTACTAAACCATAAACCCTACCACAAACCCTAAGGCCCCAACCTAACTTCCTAAACTAAACCCTAAAATAAACTTAAACTCCTAACCCAAACCTAAAACCCTAAACTCTATAACTAACCAAAAAATCAAAACCTAAACTCTAAACTAATCCAAACCATAAACTAAACTCCCACCTTAAAGCCCTAAACCCTAAACTAAACCCTAAACCCTAAACCCTAAACTCTAAACCCTAAATACCAAAACATAAACCTAAACTAAATAAAACCTAAAATAAAATATATATAAACATATAACTAAATAAAATTAAAATATAATAAAATAGAAACCTAAACTAAAACCTAATCCTAAACTTCAAAATAAAATAAAATAAACTAATAAAAATAAATTATAATAAAATAAATAAAACGCAAACTAAATTAAAAAAATAAAATAAACCTAGGAATAAAAAACCTCAAAAAATAAAAAACTAATGGTAAAACAAAATAAAATAAACTTAAAATAAAATAAAAACTAATTAAAAACCTAAACTTAAAAAAATATACCCAAAAAATAAATAAAAAGTAAAACCTTAACCATAAACTAAAAAAAAGCCTAAACCTAAAATAAAAATAAAATAAACAAAATAAAATAAGCCTAAACATAAACCAAAATGAACTTAAAATAATAACCTAAAACCTAAAAAAACTTAAATTAAAAACCTTAAACCTAAACCTAAAAAAATACTTAAACATAAACCTAAAATATAAAATAACTGTAAAACTTAACTAAAAAATAAACGTGAACTTAAATTTGAATCTAAAGAATAAACTAAAATAAAATACCTAAACTAAAATAAATTAACCTAAAATAAATAAAATAAACTAAATAAAAAATAAGAAATAAACCTAGATAAAAATAAAAAATAAAGTAAACTATAATATATAAAAGATAAACTAAATATACTAAATAAACCTAAACCTAATAGTTTACTTAATTAAAAAAAAGAAAAAACCTTAAACCCTAAATACTAATCCTTAAACCATAAACCCTAAACCTACAACCCTAAACCCTAAACCCTAAAAAATGTTAAACCCTAAACCCTAAATGCTAAACCCTAAACCATAAACCCTAACCCTAAACCCTAAAGCCTAAATCCTAAACCGTAAACCCCAAACCCTAAGCCTAAACCTAAAGTAACTAAATAAATTAAAAAATAAACCTAAACCCTAAAACCTAATAAACCTAAATTATAGGAATGGAAAGTACCTTGATGGTAAGAACATCATCGTCAACCAGGCTCAGTCTAGATCTAAAGGTGGAGGCCAAGCCAGAGGCGGCAGTTATCGCAATGGTTGTGGGGGCTCTGGAGGTGCTGGTGGATATGGAGGTGGTGGTTGGAGCAGTGGTGGTTATGAGGGAGGAGGAAGCGAGGTTATAGTGGTAGTGTCGAATGGTCGGGGATATAATGACAGATTCTGCTATGATAGGCGGGGGTCATTCTAATGGGAACTAGAGAAACTAAGGAACGATCGATCTGATCTGCTACTTATGGAACTGTGTCTTTACAGTAGAGACGGTTGTAGCTATCTAGGGTTTTTATTGGCACTATTCATGCACATTTTTTATCTATGTCATCACTCGTGTCTTAGAAAACTTGGTGTGTTACTTGGTTGATGAAATTACAAAGAAGAAATGTTGAATCTGAATTTGTTCTCTTTTAAACAAAAATAAAACAAAAACCCTAATCCTTAAACTAAAATTTGAACCCTAAACCTAAAACCTAAACCCTAAACCCTAGACCCTTACCCTAAACCCTAAAAATAAGAAAATAAAAATAAAAAATTTCAAAATTTTTTTTAAAAAAACCTTAACTAAACCCTAAACCCTAAACACTAAAACCCTAAACCATAAACTCAAAATCCAAAACCCTAAACCTTAAACCCAAACCCTAAAAAAACTAAACACTAAAGCCTAACCAATAAACCCTAAATGCTAAAACCCTAAACCCTAAACCCTAAACACTAAACCCTAAACCCTAAAACCCTAAAACCTAAACCTAAAAAATAAAATAAAAATAAAACTCAACAAAAAATAAACTTAAACCTAAGCCTAACCCTAAAACAAAAAAACCTAAACTAAAATAAATAAACTAAACTAAACTAAAATAAAAAATAAACCTAAATAAAAAAGAACCCTAAACTTACAACACTAAACCTACAACCCTAAACCCTAAACTTTAAACCCTAAACCATAAACCCTAAACCCTAAACCCTAAACCATAAACTCTAAACCCTAAACCCTAAACCCTAACCCTAAACCCTAAAACCTAAAAGCATAAATCCTAAAACACTAAATCGTAAACCCTAAACCCTCAATCCTAAATCCTAAACCCTAAACCTTAACCCTAAACCTTAAACACAAAACCCTAAACTTAAACCTAAATAACTAAATAAACTAAAAAATAAACCTAAACCCTAAAACCTAATAAACTTAAACTTAAACCTAAACCCTAAGAATGGGCGTAACCTTGGCGTGAACATCACAACAACCGTGCTTAGTCTAGATGTAATGGAAGAAGGCGAAAGTTATTACAACAGAAGGTGGGGATCCTGGATGTGCCGGTGGATATGGAGGTGGTGGTCGAGCCTGGGTTCTAGAGGCGGAGGTGCTAGAGGTTATAGTCATGATGGTGGCGGAGGGAGAGATCAAGGATATGATGGTGGGTCCCGCTTCTCGAGAAGTTTCGGTGGTTCTAATTTGAACTGAAGAAGCTGAGGAATGACCGATTTGATCTGCTGCTTATGGAAATGTGTCTTTATAGTAGAGATGATTCTAGTTATCTACTGGTTTTGATTTTACTTTATGTGTGCTCATTTTGGATCTATGACATCGCTTCTGTCTTAAAAAACTTGGTGTGTTACCTGGTTAATAAAAAAAAAGAAGAATTTGTTATCTATTAAGGAAAAAAACTAAAAACCTTAAACCCTAAACTAAAACTTAAACCCAAAACCCAAAACCTAAAACCTAAACCCTAAACCCTAAACCCTAAACTTTAAACACTAAAAATAAATAAAATAAAAAAACTCTAACCCTAAACCCTAAACACGAAACCCTAATCCTTGAACCCTCAAACCTAAACCTAAACTAAATAAACCAAAAAATAAAATAAATTAAAAAACCTAGAACTAAATAAAAAA